>CM040977.1:240728-253346 GCA_022985145.1 Pangasius djambal | reverse complement strand
TAAAAGGAAGATAATGAAATTATATATAAGAGACTTTCAGAGAAAATACATTAGATTTAAAACATTTTAAATTACAATTTAAAGACTCACTCTGATAGGTGACGTTCTGTATGCTCACAGGGTCGTTCAGTTTTTGTGTTGTAAGATCTCGCACTGTTCTGATCTTTGCGTCCAGCAGAGCATTAGCAGCTTTGAGAACATCAGCCTCACTAGGTACTCTGGCCAAGTTCTTAAAACTAGACGAATGAATATCAGGACATTCCCCAATCTGAAGTAGGAGAAAAGAAATGATAATTAAAAAAATGCATCAAGAATAAGAGGGATATAAAGGAGATTAGATAACCACTCATTGGTAAATAGTCAATCAAAGGCCAATGAATGAAAATTGAAAGACTAGAATAAAATAACCAAATCTGTTATTAATTATATATGGTATATCACAGAGTGGAAGAACACATGGATTAAAAATACAGACTTGTGAAATTAATATCAGGACACATTCAGGAAGGCTGCTGGTGTTTTGGTGTCTCCGTCTCGGAAGTTGTACTTCACGTCACCATTAACCTGGTTTCCTGAACTCCTGTTACCAGTAGAAGAAAGCACAAACGTCACAATAAAATTTATTTTACAAGAATTACCAAAAGGTATTTTCACAGTGGAAAGAATACTGCTGTGAACTTACGTGAAGTTGGAGGTTGGAATGGTTCTGCACCAGGTTTATTAAGAACTGTGTTTAGCTGCAGATGGGAAGATAACCAGGTTTTATGTGAGATGGAACAATTTGTTGTGCAGTTTGTCTAAACTTTTTTCTGTTACAGTTGAAAATTATTTTATAAGTTTTCAATTGAAGAATATAGACATCATGTTGTATTTTAAGTAAGAATTTTAGGTACAAATGTTAAATTAATTTTGTGATTTGAAAATACACCACATTTTTTAACAATAAGTAGTACTACAATCAATTTTGAACACAGGAAAGTAACAGCCACTACCTGTATTTCTCCCACTGACCACATGAGGTCAGGCTAATCCTATAATATGAACTGCATTGCACATCTGATGGTAATTTCCTTCATTTATGTCCTAATTTATGGAGCATATTTGCTGTCTGTCTGGCCCATTGCAGTCCCATATTTAATTAATGTTTTTTATTCTGCTCTGCTGTTCTGTCGGCATCTGCTTTTTAGTGTTTTGACCTTTGCCTGATTACTGCACTGTGATCCTGCCCTGCCTCAGATAATCCTGTATTTACTGTGCTGACTTTTGGACTATTTGACTTTTGCAAGTGTTTTTATTCAACACTGCAATTGTAATGAGCCCATCTCTGAATAAGTTAGAGCGCTGTTATGCACATTGTCTTGTACACTCACAGCGTTGTTGATGATGATCTTCACTTGGTTGTATGTGTCATTCCTGAGGTCAGGGTTCTCTGGCATGCTGATGTTACTGATGTTGAATGTGAAGTTCACTGCATAGGAGGTGTCTGAAATTTCTGTGGAACAAATCAAACGTGCTTTAGCACCAAACTCTCAGTGGGAACAGGAGAGGAGGAACTGAAGACCACACTGCATTGGCCCCCAATCAAATTTCGTATTGATTATAAAATACTACTATTGACCTATAAAGCACTAAATAAGTACCTCGAATAGTGCGTGCTACAGCTGGGGGTAGAGCTTTCTCTTGCAAAGCCCCACAGTTATGGAACAGCCTTCCACTTAGTGTTCGGGGCTCAGACACAGTCTCAGTGTTTAAGTCTCGACTGAAAACATATTTGTTTAGTCAAGCCTTTTGTGAATAGTTGTTTCTTAGGTACAGGGGCAGGTCTGGAGGGTTCACAGGCATAGAGTGTTGTGGTGAACTGGGATGTTTGGATGCTGTCGCCCCCCGACTCTCACACGTTCACTCAGGTTTGTCGACGGTGGAGTGGCTGCTGCTTTATGTCCCAGGAGCCCTCATGTCTGTGTTAGCTTCTGGCTCTCCCTTTTAGTTATGCTGTCATAACTAGTCTTGCCGGAGTCCCTGCTTGCACTCTGAACACAAAGTACATTGTCTTTAACCATTACCTAATAATCTCTCTCTCTCTCTCTCTCTCTCTCCATTTCTCTCTCTCTCTCTGTCCCTGTGTCTCTCTGTCTCTCTCTGTTGAGCTACACATGCTACTCCTGAGATGCCAGTGATCCTGACCCCTTCTGCTCCTCCTCGCTGCCTGACCCATCCTGATGCTCTACTTCTGGTTGGAGTTCTCATCAGTTGAGTTCGCTTGCTGCTGCTGGGGGCCCATATGGATGACCTGAGATAAGTGGGATTGCTGGGGATAGTGCTGTTTGGGGACTGTGGGGATGGCTTGGGGATCACATGTGGGGAGCTGTACTGTAATGGCATTGGGGCTGTGATTGCTGTGGTGGTTTTGGGAACAGTTTTGCACTCAGGACTCCATCAGTGGACCGTGGATAGGTTCAACAAACCAGATTCCATGTGAAAACTAATGAATTTACTTGTTACACAATTGTACTATTTGTCCATGTAGTACACAGTTACAGAAGGGAATGATTTATAATCGCACTCTCCGGTGTCACCCAGATGAGGATGGGTTCCCTTTTGACTCTGGTTCCTCTCAATGTTTCTTCCTCATATCGTCTCAGGGAGTTTTTCCTCACCACCGTCACCTCTGGCTCACTCATTAGGGATAAATTCACACACGTACAATTTATTTTGATTTAATTTAATTTGAATGTATTTATTTCTGTAAAGCTTCTTTGTGACAATGTCCATTGTTAAAAGCGCTATACAAATAAAATTGAATTTAATTGAATTTAGCTAGCCTCATGTGTAAACATATAACAGTGTTAGTGCAGAATAACACAGGACATTAAATTAGTAGCATACACAAGGTGGCACAGTAACAGAAACTGTTTTAACAGTTTTTGACAGTTAATGTTCAAGTTCAAGTGGAGTTTATTATCATTTCAGCCATATACAAGTACATAGTGAAATGAAACAACGTTTCTCCAGGACCAAGGTGCTACACAAGACAAACACAGAACTACAGGGACTACATAATTTATACATAAAGTGCACAAGTGCAGATGCTGGTGGCTTTGCGGATGCAGCATGAGGTGTAAATGTCTGTGAGGGAGGGAAGAGAGACCCCAATGATCTTCTCAGCTGTCCTCACTATCCGCTGCAGGGTCTTGCGATTTACAAGAAACAGTTTTAGGGCAGTGTGCAGGTCTAGTTGGGGGTTATTTGAATCTGATTTGTCATTCAGGGTGTTTAGGTATGTAAAGTGCATAGTAGATGTATTGTAAGAGATTAAAATGGCTGTGCCAAGTGCAAACAAAGTAACAGGTAAATCAGGTAAGCGATAGATAAAGTGGCAGTGCATTATTTCTGTTTCACAGAGTTCCTTCTAACTGCTTATTTGGAAACAAGCCAGAGGTAAATTCTTAGATTTAGATAAGGGTGTGTCAAGTAGCCTGAATGTATCTCTCACACATACACACCCTTCCTAAGTACCCAATAATAATAAAATGAGTCTCTCAATTATGCGTTAAAATTACTGGATAAAGTTCTTAATGATCAATTATCATATGCACTTATTATGTACAGTAATTAGGATGACAACTTGCACAACTTGTTAACATGTTATTGTGACTCAAATTAGAAATACCTTTAGAATTCTAAACACAGAGATTATTATTTTTTTACATGTATGCATTTATTTATTGGACAACTGCAGCTGGTCCTCAGCATTAACAATAGTCTTGCCTCAACTGAAATGATTGGAGTGGACTATAATGCTAAAAGAAGTAAGCTGGCACTAAATCTAAAGCTGTAAGAGGCAATGTAAAATTTAATAAAATGTAGAAGACTGGGTTTGAGATGATCACAGCTCCTGCATCCAGACCTCAGTCCTTAGCTACAGTTACTGCTGTGTGTAGTCTTAAAAGCCAGGCTAGTGTTCACTAGAATGTCTCGTGAAAATAATATTTATATTAGTTCTCATTACTATGTTGATGACACAGTTGCATGTGTCAATTTTGTTCATACTCATATGTCTATGTTGTTGAATGCCAAACATCTGTAAATTGTAAAGCACATTCACATTATATCTTGTTTAAATTTAGTGACACCTACAAAACTCCATAAAAGGTAAAGCTCACAGAGAGAAAGTCAGCAAAATGATGATTAAACTGCATCATAAGGCTTTTAACAATGGACATTCACACAGCAGCTTTACAGAAATAAACCTGTGATCTGAGTATAAAATTTTACTTTAAATTTATCCCTAAAGAGCTAGCCAGAGGTGACGATGTCAAGGATAAAAACTCCCTGATACAACATGAGAAAGAAAGGTTGAGGGGAACTATCCTCATCTGGGTGACACCGGATATTGTGATTATAAACCATTCTACTTCTATAACTGTATACTATAGTGCACAGTTTGGCCTCTTATGCACTTCAGCCTTATGCACACTTTGGCATCCCCATGCCCCAATTTGCCCTCCCTGGTGCAGTGTTGGAAAGTGAGTGTTGTATGGAAACCTGATGTATTTGGGATGAAGCCTGATGATGGCACACAACACACTAGGGAGTATACAGAATGAGATATGCCAGATTCATCACTTATCAGTGCTTAGTTCAGCTCTAAAGTGTTGCATTGCATTAAAAGAAGATGACATGGCAAAGAGAACTGACCTATGCACCAAATGAGCTATTGCAGTTCTTTTGTCTTAATTAAACGACTGGTCTTATTTATCTTAAAATTGCAGCAACTGATTGCCAGCTATATGGTTTTAAAGTGATCAGTAGAGGTTCACATTAGTTCACATGAGGCTCCTTATATTGATGAAATTGTGACTCTTGGACATAAACTGTTTTTACTAAGTGGAAATCTGTAGTGTATCTACCTGGGACCATCCACGGCAGCAGACAGTGAGTCATAAGTGCAGAAGCCCCAATTGGAAGAAGAGTATCAGGATGAATCAGGCAGGTCTGGAGGGCAAGAGGAGCACCAGCAGGAGCAGTGTGTCAGGATCAAACACCAATATCACATCAGGCAGCCGGAGTATATTAGACACTGAATGCTAAGTAACTTCCTCCTAATTAATTCTGACAAGACATATGCTGTACTTCTACTAGAACCACAGGTACTTAGAAGTAAGCTCTGTGGTTATGTAGTAACTCTTAGTGGCCTTTCAGTTACATCATATGCAGCAGTGAATGACCTTGGTGTGATTGTTACCAGTTGCAATACCGGGTTGAAGTTCAGTTTGACTTTCAATCATGCTTCCTAATTATAAGTTCATAATTATAATTCTTTTCATGTTCCAAAGAATGGCCAGTGATAGCTCCTAAGTGTGAAAACACATCTCTGTATGTATTTTATAATTTATCATGCTCCTTGTCTTTGTATCTGTGTCAGAAAAAAAAAGCCCAGAAAATGTCAGGCTCTTTTCTTCAAGACATGTGCCTTTTTGTACTTTTCAACATGTAAGAATTTATAAGCATCTTATTCCACACAATCCAGAAAAAAAAGGTAAGAAGTAGAAGCTAAAGGTGTGCCCTTCACAGAATGAGAGAAAGTCATCAAGCATGTGAATAATACAGGGTAGAAGAAATCTGAAAACCAACATTCTCAGAGTAATCTGATTATCTCAGCAGAGATAACTCAAGCAGAATTCATAATGCCATGCTTGAGATGGAAAGTAGAATGAACCTGTATGACAGATTATACATATGTGATTATACATATACATACATAGCACTTACAGATAAATCCAGTTTCTTCGAGCTTGTAAATGTGTAAACAACTAAAGTAACTAAGGTTTCACATCTGAATGCAACACAGGTGTGGCAGCAGACAATCAACAGCAGGGAAAACAAGTTTTGTATTAAAGATTAAACACTTGCGTAAGAGGGAGATGATGCACTGCCTCTCCTAGTGACAGAAACTATTGAAGGTCCACACTGTTCTAACTGCTGTATTCTTCCTGCACACCCTGACACTTAACTCTTTGTCACTTGGGATTTTAGTCATGCCAGTTGAGTAGGACAATAACAGTCACAACCATATCAAGACATTTAATTTTATAGTACTCAGCTGTGGAACAGTAAGAGGATAATTTTTATAATCCCACTACACATCTGAGGTATTCCTCTGCACTGTTGCCTCTGGCTTGTTCATTAGGAATCTAGAGCTACATCTATAAAACTGCTTTGTGGCAAGGTCTTTTTTTTCCTCAGTTCTATTTATTCAGTTTTCAAAATGTATAAAATAGAAAATAAAATAGACAGTGGTTCAAGCTTTGACATGGTACAACTTACAAGGTCTACTGTCTACATACATACACACAATAACTGAATATACTGTAACATAATAACCAGTGTGGTATTTTAAGCGAAACTGTAGACTGCAGGAACGTGAAAATAAATTTCTCTCCCTGAACGTATGTAACAACGCTGAAATTTGTAGTTCGATTTCATTTAAAAAATTATGTCACGGAAAGTCGAAAAAAGCATTTCACTGCACCTCGTACTGTGTCTGTGACCAATAAAATATGAATTTTAATCTGAATTCTTTGAGCAAAAATATCTGAATAGGACTGATTTATTTTTCTTAATTGATTTTAATGTTCAATAATTTTAATTAAATCATTTTAAATAAAATTAAATCAATAAAATGTCTAATAAAGCTTCCACTGTAGTGCTGAAATTTATTTTCACTTTCCTGTAGTCTACAGTTTCACTTAAAATTCCACACCGTCACTGATGACGCACTTACATGACATCATTTCAGATTTATTAAAAGAATGCAGTGACGCTTCGGGCCTCTCAAGAATAGAACAAAACAAAATGCACGTATGTTCAACACGTTCAATCAGCTGTGTCCAGTGCCATCTTTTATGCCACAGTGTCTTGGTTCAGCAGACTGAGCAAACTGATTAGGGAAGGTCATTAGAACCAACATAGGGTGTGTCTCAATCAGCTCCCTTACTCCTTAGGTGGTGAATCATTATATCGTGGTAAGGGCCCTGGCGCACTACACATTGGGACACTGATGACTCAATTTCCGGCTACAGGTCTACATACTCGCGATGTAAAACGTCACTACTGGGATTTATCAACAACAGGCAGGACCGATATCTTTCTGACATTATATGTCATATAAATTTGTTTAAAGCTTAATCACACATGTTTCTGTCATGGTACTTGAAACAGATCGTAGGCTAGCTAGTGGATTTTTTAAATTATTAAAAAAAGGTCTTTAGACTCAAATAAACCGTATATAGAATGCCAAATAAAGTTAAAAATCGCTAATGTAATAAATCATCTGAGAGCTACAACAATGATAAGCTACTTACGTTTGTAGAGTTCGTCCACCATTTTTTTCAAGCTGACTTCAGAAAATATGATGTCATTTCCTCTGTGGGAACATAGTGATTATCTTTGCTCCCAGGGGGGCCCAAGATGGCATCGTGGAGGATAGATGTGTGATTTTTAATTCTGGCGGTGGTGGTAGTAATGTGATTAATCAGTTAACTTTAATTCTTTATACTTTTTTGCTGTCTTCTCTGAAAAGTTTCCGCATTGTTTTGCATCGATTTTTCTTAAATGTTTAAAGTTAAATGTTTAAATGTTTAAAGTTGGCGCCGAAGTTGAACTCGTCTCTGACGTTGGCCTGAGCAATAGGTTCGATGTGCTGGCTGACCCTCCTGCATCGGCTGTTGCGACTCGTGATATGAAACTTTGTTTGGCGACACCCTTTCCAGCATCTCCTGCAAAAAGTCCTCCTTCTAAAAAAACTAAAAAGAAGACTGAAACTAGCAGGGATTTCGCTGACATTTTGAACGCCATTCAAGAATTGTCTGCTAAACAAGATGCTACTTTCCAAAAACTCATCTCCATCGAGAACTCGACTGATGCTACAATGAAAGCCGTTGAAAACCTGTCCTTGGTAGTGCAGAAGCTTGTTTCTGATGTTAATGAGCACTCGGAAAAGATGTGCAGAGTGGCAAGAGACATTACAGAGCTCCAATCTTCAGACACGGATTGAGCAGCTTGAGCGGTACAGTCGGCGTTGGTGTTTAAAGGTGCAGGGGTTCCTGAAACCAAGAACGAGATTGTTTTGAATATTCTTGAACATGTGGCATCTGACATCCGTGGCAAGCTCAGCAACGCACTTGACGTGACGCACCGTGTCGGGAAACGAACGAACCAGGATGGCGGTCATCGAAGCATAAGATTCATAAGATTCTTAATCATAATTTAGACTTTAGACTGAACGTTTAATAATGATAACTGTGTTCGTGTGGATTTAAGGAAACTGTTTGCTAAAATCCCTCGATTTCGATAATGCACTTTAATGTTTTTTTGTTGTCATGTAGAAGACATTACTGATTGATCACCTTCTACCCTGTTCAAGGAAGTTCAGGTCAACTTAGCCAATGGACTTTTGCGTTTAAAAGCCGTTCAGCTGCGTTTTGTTGCACTGCATTTAGTGTTATTTGTCTGTTATGCATTCTTTTGAGTTTTCTTCTTTTAGTTTAACCTCTCTTAATGTTAGAGGTTTAAGAGATCATACGAAAAGGAAAGCCTTATTTTTGTATTGTAAATGTAGAACGTAATTTTTAAAAAATTTTTGTTCAAGAGAGTCATTCATGTGAATCAGACTCCAATTTTTGGAAAATGCAGTGGGGAAATACAATCTTTATGAGTCACGGATCTAACCGTTCTGCTGGTACTTTAATTTTGACGCATAAATTTAGGGGGGACATTTTAGATTTTTTTTTTTATCTGATGAGGGTAGATGGATCATTTTAGTATGTAAAACTGAAAATTTGGTATTAATTTTATGTAATGTTTATGGGCTCACACCAATGTATCTATGTTCAAAGAATTGGGAGCAAAGCTTATTAGTATACAAAGTCGCTTTATTAATGCTTATTTGATTATAGCTGGAGATTTTAATGAAACTCCAGACGACGTACAAAATAGATTTCCTTCAAGAACTACCTCTGATGCATATGGTAACATTATTTTATGATTGTGTGAAAATCTTTCGGTTGTAGATGCTTGGCGTTTCTTTAACAGTGGTTGTAGTGGCTTTACTTGGTCCAACAAATCTGGATCCCTTACGGCTAGAATCGATCTTTTTCTTATTTCTCATGCTATTTCAAAAGATGTCATTTCTGTTAATCATCAGTTTGCCCCATTTACTGATCATATGTTAATTTATTTGGACCTTAAACAATATAGAAAGCAAAGTAGTACAAGAGGTTACTGGAAATTTAACAATTGTCTTTTGGAAGATGCTCCTTTCAATGATTAGGTAACTCATCTGGCTAAAACTATGTTCAGTAAAATTGAAGGTGACCCTTGCTCTAGTTGGGAGTTCTTCAAATTTAAAGTTAGAGACTTTGCTGTTAACAGAAGTAAACAAATTAAAAGAGAAAAAAATAATAAAGTATTTGAACTTATTCATAGGTTAGGTGTGTTAATACAGATGAATTATCCCAGTAAAGAAGATGAGGTAGAATATAATGCCTGTCAAATGAAAATTTAAAATATGTACACAGAGATTGTTAAAGGGGCTCTCATACATTCTAGAGCAAAATGGATCGAGAAGGGTGAAAGAAACACTAATTACTTTTTTGCTCTAGAGAAAAGAAATCGTAAAAAAACAGCAGGCTTTATATTGTTTGTTTAAAGAATGTATTCACAAAGGAGAGATGACACCCACAATGAAGCAGGGACTAATTTCTTTGATCCCCAAATCAGATAAAGATTCACTTTTAACTGAAAACTGGAGACCAATATCATTGTTAAATGTTGATTATAAACTATTTGCTTTAATATTTGCAACTCGTTTAAAATCTGTTCTTAATAGTATAATTGGCAAAACGCAAAATGGGTTTATGAAGAATAGACACATTAGTTCCAATATAAGACTTGTACTTGATCTCATTGACTATTCAGAGAATATTGATTCAGATTCTATTATAATGTTTTTGGATTTTTATAAAGCATTTGATTCATTAGAGCACCAATTTTTGTTTCAATCTCTTAGTGTTTTTGGTTTCGGAAATAAATGTATTAACATGGTGAGAATGCTTTATAATGATATTAACTCTTCAGTTTTGGTTAGCTTGCAAACTACTAAACGTTTTAATTGTGACAGAGGAGTGCGTCAAGGTTGCCCCATTTCTCCGTTTCTTTTTCTTTTGGCTGTTGAATTGTTATCACTTAATATTTTACAAAATCCTACTTTGAAAGGTATTTCTGTATTTGGTAAAGAATTTAAAACATCTCAACTTGCTACCTTATTTCTTAAAGATCAAAGTCAAATTCCTTTAAGTATTTATATTATTCAATCTTTCTCTGAAGCCTCAGGCTTATATTTAAATTTATCAAAGTGTGAATTATTTTGTCTCTATGATACCCAACAATCATCAATACATCATATACCTGTTAAAGACTGTGTCAAGTACCTGGGGATTTTCCTTACTAAAGATAGATTGGCTCATCAACATCTCAATTTTTCTCCTAAAATAATAATAATAAATAATAATACATTTTATTTATAGAGCACTTTACATTTTAAAGAAAATCTCAAAGTGCTACAGAAAAGAGTCACAATATATACAGCAATTAAAACCAGCTGCCAACTGAGATTAGCACAGAAATTTAAACTCTAAATATTAAAAGACTTTTTAAAATGGTACGTTTTTAGACCCCTTTTAAAACTATCAGTCATTTGTGGAGCCCTCAGATGTTCAGGGAGGGCATTCCACAGGCGAGGAGCAGCGGTGCAAAAGGCTGCTGCACCAATGGTGCGGGTCTTAGTCCTGGGGGGAGGAGACGATGAGTGCTTGTGGAGCGGAGGGGACGTGCTGAGATCTGTGGGGTGAGGAGTTCTTTAAGGTAAGTGGGGGCGTTGCCATGGATGCACTGATGTGTGAGGAGGGAGACCTTGTAATCAATCCGGGCGGAAATGGGAAGCCAATGTAAGGATTGAAGAATTGGTGTGATGTGTTCGTATTTACGCACTCTCATCAGGATCCTAGCGGCACTATTCTGAATGTGCTGGAGTTTCTGGATGCTCTTGATGGGATCCCGATGAGAAGAGAGTTGCAGTAGTCCAGTCTGGAGGAGACAAAGGCGTGGACAAGTTTCTCAGCATCATGTAGGGAGAGTGTAGGACAGAGTCTGGCTATATTCCTGAGGTGATGAAATGATGTTTTGCAAAGATGTTTAATGTGAGCCTCAAAAGTTAAATGAGGGTCAAACCTAACACCAAGATTTGTAACTAATGGTGATAGGGGGATGTCCTGGCCAGAGAATGTAATCTGTTTTGTCTAATAGGTATTCTAAGGGTGGATTGGAAGTTTTGGATTTCAAAGAATTAGTTAGTTCATTTAGAATTGGTTGGTTAAAAAAATGTCTCTGTAGTAATAATTCAATTTGGTACTATATCCCCAATACTATATTTCGTAGATTAGGTGGTCTAGATTTTCTTTTAAAATGCAATTTCACCCATTCTAAATTGCCAATTACTCTCTCTAATTTTCACCAACAAGCTTTACTTACTTGGAAACTGTGTTACGTGCACAACTTTTCTTCCCACAAAGAAATTCTTTGGAATAATTCAAGTATTTTAATCCGTGGAAAGTCTTTGTTTATTGACAAGTGGTATGACAGAGGTATTGTCTTTGTTTTGGATTTATTTAAAGATGATGGTACTACACTGGAGTATGAAGAATGTATGACTTTGTATAGTCTTCCTCTGCCAGCCAGATCTTTCAATTCTGTCATCAAACGTTTGTCTGCAAGTTATGTGCATTTATTTAAAACATACCTTTGCTTTAATGAGAGGAAAACAATTATGCCCAAACTTTTATTGGATGGAGTTTGTCTTCTTGATAAAAAATGTAACAGTAGATATATAAAGAGAATGTTACATTATTCAGTATATACATCCCCTAGATGTAAATTTTTCTGGACCAATTTTTTTGACAGTATTCATTGGAAGAAAGCATGGTTACTCCCTGAGAAATTCTGCATTTCTAATAAAATTAGAGCGGTACATTTTTAGATTTTAGATTTAGGTAAGATTTTCCATAATATTTACCCAACGAACTCCCAAATTGCTTCTTTTTTGATCTCTCTAACTTATGTTTATTCTGCAAAGTTGAGGAAGAAACTTTACTTCATTTATTCTATTTTTACAAATTGTCTACAATTATTTTTACTTTCACTGTGGAAGTGTTGCATCTACAATACTTACTGACTTACAGATAAGTGTGTCTTGTTAGTATTTGGTGTCTGTAAATGTCTGCTGTTGTGACAAAACGATTTCCCTCAGGGATCAATAAAGTAAACTATCTATCTGTCTGTCTGTCTGTCTATCTATGTGCATTCAAGAATCATATTCTGAGTTAGTGTCTTAAGTTTAAAAGTTATATTACTATTTACTCTGGGAAGGTTGTCAGGCCCCATTCAGATTATTCAATTCAGTTTTACTTATATAGTGCTTTTCACAATAGGCATTGTCACAAACCAGGTTTTAACTGGATGTAGCTTTTCCACAGTTGAGTACTATAAAGTCAAATGCCTTGT
>CM040977.1:152158-177517 GCA_022985145.1 Pangasius djambal | reverse complement strand
GTGTTATTAGTAAAGAAAACATACTCTCATAGGTGAAGTTCAGCACTTTTACAGAGTCAGTGAGGTTTGTGAGTCGAGCATTCAGAAGAGTCTGGGTTGCACTGAGGACCAAACTCTCAGTGGGAACAGGAGAGGAGGAATTGAAGACCATCCTGGTCTGAACCACAGCTGAACCAGATCTGAAAAGACAAACATTATGTTGATTATTTTTCACAAACAAGATGAAAATTAAATTCTCCATTAAATACACATGTGTGAAATGATCGGTAATTAATTATGCATAAATAAGCCGACATTATACACAGAGCGTGAGAACACACTGATTAAATGCAAACTTGTGAAATTAATATCAGGACACTCACATAGGTTTGCTCTTTGCTTTAAGCTCATTCAGGAAGGCTGCTGGTGTTTTGGTATCTCCATCTTGGAAGTGGTACTCCATGTCACCATTTACCTGGTTTCCTGAACTCCTGTTATCAGTAGAAGAAGTTAAAAATTTCAAAATGCTGTTTAACTTTATAGGAAGAATCACAGAAAGAAATTATATTCAGGGAAGAAATGAATTCAGCTGTGAACTTACGTGAAGAAAGAGCTCTGGGGTTGGAATGGTTCTGCACCAGGTTCATTTAGAAGTGTGTTTAGCTGGAGACAGAAAGATAATTGATAAATTTCATTTTAAGCTGTGTAACAACATTCCACTGTAGTGATTTTGAAGCTTTTTTTTTACCTTACAATTTTTAAAAAAAGGTTTTAAAGGTTTTCAGCTGATTGGTATAGAGGTCACATTATATTTGAAATTACGATTTTAGAATTAATTTTATTTAAAATATGAAGGTTAAGTGCATGTTGTAATTTGTAAATACACTACACATGTATAGATATTTATTACTACAATATATTCTGAACAGAGGAATCTAACAGCCACTACCTGTACTGCTCCCACCAACCACAGGAGGTCACTCTCACCTGAACTCTGAACTGCAATGCACACCTATGTTTACTGTGACTGTTTGGACTATTTAATTTTTTTGCAGCTATTTTAACTGAAATTCTGCAAATGAATCCAAACCCGTCTCTGGACATTTTTTAGAATGTCATTATGCACATGATCATGTTCACTCACAGCGTTGTTGATGATGATCTTCACTTGGTTGTAGGTGTCATTCCTGAGGTCAGGGTTCTCTGGCATGCTGATGTTACTGATGTTGAATGTGAAGTTCACTGCATAGGAGGTTTCTGAAATTTCTGTGGAACAAATCAAACGTTCTTTAGAATGGCTGATAAATAACTCACATTGATGAGACCATATTTTGTAAAGTATGTAATTGTGTTATTAGTAAAGAAAACATACTCTCATAGGTGAAGTTCAGCACTTTTACAGAGTCAGTGAGGTTTGTGAGTCGAGCATTCAGAAGAGTCTGGGTTGCACTGAGGACCAAACTCTCAGTGGGAACAAGAGAGGAGGAATTGAAGACCATCCTGGAGTGAACCACAGCTGAACCCAATCTGAAGAAATAAAGCATTATTCATTTATTCCCAATCAGAATTCAGCATTAATAGTTTTTACTCATACACATGTCAGAAAATAACATACATCACTGAAGGTAGTGCATCTGTAGTTCCAGTTGATGTTGCTAGGTTTGTCGCGCTTGATTCTATGGTTAATAGAGTTGCAGTTGGGGATGAAATTGCAGTGGTTTCAACTGCATGTACTGTATTTCCTGTGGTTACAGATGGAGTTGTATTTGTTTGAGTAACCCAGGTTGTTGGTGCTTTGGTTGTAGTATAGGTTGGTGAACTAAAAATTAAATCTGTAGTAGTTATTTCATTTGTGCTGCTTAGTGGACTTCGTGAAGCAGTTGACTTTAACATTGTCGTCATAGTTATAGCCTCTTTTGTGGAACTAGCTTCAGTACTTAAATATAATGTGGGGTTTGTTGATGGTGTTAATATCAGTGTAGTTCTTAGTGGTACCTCTGTACTTGTATGTACTCCTGTTGTAGACAATGTTACAACTGTGGAATTTGGTGCTAAATCTCTATTGCTTTGAGGTATAGTAGAGGGAAAAAGTGTCAGCTCTGCATTTGTTGTTGTTTCCCTTGTATTTAATGGCAATACTGAAGTGTGTAAAGGATTTAAATATGTAGATATTGACTTTATGGTTGTCTTTGGCAGTGGAGTGAATGCAGTGCTAGTGGTCAGTTTGGTTTGTGTTGAAGTTGATGGTACAGTTGTCAAACTAGTTGTTGGCGCTTCAGTACTTGAAGGCATTGTAAATGTTGTTGATTCTGATATTAGTTTTATGACATGTGTTCTGGTTGGAGACTGTGTTGTGAATACAGTAGTAGTGGTCATTTCAGATGTAATTTTTGGTTGTGTAGTTTTAGATGGTGCATTTGGAGTTTTGTCTGTAGTTGTTGATTGTGCTGTTGATCTGCTTGGAGCTGGTGTAGTTGTAGAAGCAGTTGGTTCTACTATTGCTCCTTCTGTGTTTGTTGTAGCCTGTGCTGTGGATTCGGTGGTAGTGGTCACTTCTTTTTCTGTTGTAGCTATGGTTGTTGATTCGTCACTTGTAGTGGTCACCTCCATTGTTTGAGTTGTAGGTAATGGTAGAATAGATGGCTTATTTGTTTGAGTTTCCTCTGTTGGTTTTGATGATTTATCTTTAATGCTGGGACCTGGAGTAATTGTAGCTGCAGCTGTTTCTGCTCTTGGTGGTTCTAGGATTGATGTAGGCTTTACTGTGGATTCAATGGTAGTGGTTACTTCTGCGAGTGTTGTACTGGGAGGTAGGGTTGTAGCTGTTGTTGGTTCTTTGGCTTTTGTAGTCTGTGTTGTGGCTTCAGTGGTACTAGTTGGTTCTGGTGTTGTAATTGATGGTGCAGTTGCAGATGTGGTCATTTCCTCGGTAGTTGTTGGTTCCTCAGTTGCTGTAAATGTGTTCTTTGTTCTGTATTCTGTTGACTTTATTGTTGTTTTAATAGTTATAGGCTGCTGTGTGGAACCAGTGAGAGTGCTAAAAAAAATGGGGGCTGTAGATGGTGTTGGTGATGTGTGTGTAGTTGTTTCCTTTGTAGCTGTTTCCTCATTTGTAGTGGTTGGAGCTGGAGTATTTGTAGAAGCAATTATTTTTATTGTTGTTGGCACTGTGGTTGTTGAAGCCTGTGGTGCTGATACATTGTGAATGGTCACTTCTGTTGCTGTTTTAGTTAATGTTGTAGTTGCAGGTGGTGTTGGAGTATCCTCTGTAGTTGTTGATGCTTCATTTGTACTGCTTGGAGCTAGAGTAGTTGTAGAAGCAGTTGTTTCTGTTGTTAGTTGTGCTTGTGTTTCAGTGGTTGCAGGAGCCTGTGTTGTGTATTCGTTTGTACTGGTTGGTTCTGTTGTTGGTGTTGTAGTTAATGGTACAGTTGTAGCTCTGGTGGTTTCCTTTGTAGCTGTTTCCTCATTTGTAGTGGTTGGAGCTGGAGTATTTGTAGAAACAATTATTTTTATTGTTGTTGGCACGGTGGTTGTTGAAGCCTGTGGTGTTGATACAGTGTGAATGGTCACTTCTTCTGCTGTTGCAGTTGATGGTACAGTTGCAGGTGTTGTTGTTGGAGTTTTCTCTGTGGTTGTTGAAGCTTCACTTGTACTGCTTGGATCTGGAGTAGTTGTAGAAGCAAATGATTTTACTGTTAGTGTTTCTGTGGTTGCTGTAGCCTGTGTTGTGGATTCAGTAGCAGTCAGGTCTGTGGTTGGTATTGTAGTTGATGGTACAGTTGTAGCTATAATTGATGTTTTGTCTAAAACTGTTTTTTCTTTGGTTGCAGTGCTCTGAGCTAGAGTAGTTGTAGAAGCAGTTGTTTCTGTTGTTAGTTGTGCTTGTGTTTCAGTGGTTGCAGGAGCCTGTGTGGTGTATTCATTTGTACTGGTTGGTTCTGTTGTTGGTGTTGTAGTTGATGGTACAGTTGTAGATCTGGTGGTTTCCTTTGTAGCTGTTTCCTCATTTGTAGTGGTTGGAGCTGGAGTATTTGTAGAAGCAATTATTTTTATTGTTGTTGGCACGGTGGTTGTTGAAGCCTGTGGTGTTGATACGCTGTGAATGGTCACTTCTTCTGCTGTTGCAGTTGATGGTACAGTTGCGGGTGTTGTTGTTGGAGTTTTCTCTGTGGTTGTTGAAGCTTCACTTGTACTGCTTGGATCTGGAGTAGTTGTAGAAGCAGTCAGGTCTGTGGTTGGTATTGTAGTTGATGGTACAGTTGTAGCTATAATTGATGTTTTGTCTATAACTGTTTTTTCTTTGGTTGCAGTGCTCTGAGCTAGAGTAGTTGTAGAAGCAGTTGTTTCTGTTGTTAGTTGTGTGGATGCTGTAGACTGTGTTGTAGATTCAGTATTACTAGTTGTTTCTGTTGTTGCTGCTATAGTTGATGGTACACTTGTGGCTGCAATTGTTTCCTCTGTAGTTGTTGCTTTATTTGTGGTGCTTGGAGCTTTAGCAGTTGTTGTTCCAATTGATTCTGCTGTTGTGGGTTCTGTGTATGCTGTAGCCTGTGTTGTGGATTCACTGGTAGTGGTTAGTTCTGTTGCCGTCATAGTTGATAGTATGGTTAAAGCTATGGTTGTTTGCTCCGTAATTTTTGGGTCCCTAATTGTAATTGTTGGTGCTGGACTAGTTGTAGAAGCAGTTGTTTCTACTTTTGTTTGTTCTGTGGTTGCTGTAGCCTCTGTTGTTGATTCAGTAGTACTGGTTGGTTCTGTTGTAAGTAGCATTAAGGATACAGTGATAGTGGTTAGTCCTGTTGTTGTTGTTGATGATGATACAGTTGCAGGTGTGGTTGATGTTTCCTCTGTACTTGTTGTTTCTTCAGTTGAATTGCTTGAAGTTAGAGTAGTTGTAGAAGCTGTTGTTTTGGCTGTTGTTTCAGTGGTTGCAGGAGCCTTTGTTGTGTATTCGTTTGTACTGGTTGGTTCTGTTGTTGGTGTTGTAGTTAATGGTACAGTTGTAGCTCTGGTGGTTTCCTTTGTAGCTGTTTCCTCATTTGTAGTGGTTGGAGCTGGAGTACTTGTAGAAGCAATTATTTTTATTGTTGTTGGCACGGTGGTTGTTGAAGCCTGTGGTGTTGATACACTGTGAATGGTCACTTCTTCTGCTGTTGCAGTTGATGGTACAGTTGCGGGTGTTGTTGTTGGAGTTTTCTCTGTGGTTGTTGAAGCTTCACTTGTACTGCTTGGATCTGGAGTAGTTGTAGAAGCAAGTGATTTTACTGTTAGTGTTTCTGTGGTTGCTGTAGCCTGTGTTGTGGATTCAGTAGCAGTCAGGCCTGTGGTTGGTATTGTAGTTGATGGTACAGTTGTAGCTATGATTGATGTTTTGTCTATAACTGTTTTTTCTTTGGTTGCAGTGCTCTGAGCTAGAGTAGTTGTAGAAGCAGTTGCTTCTGTTGTTAGTTGTGTGGATGCTGTAGACTGTGTTGTAGATTCAGTATTACTAGTTGTTTCTGTTGTTGCTGCTATAGTTGATGGTACACTTGTGGCTGCAATTGTTTCCTCTGTAGTTGTTGCTTTATTTGTGGTGGTTGGAGCGTTAGCAGTTGTTGTTCCAATTGATTCTGTGGGTGGTGGTGTTGGAGTTTTCTCTGTGGTTGTTGAAGCTTCACTTGTACTGCTTGGATCTGGAGTAGTTGTAGAAGCAGTTGTTTCTGCTATTGTTGTTACTGTGGATGTTGAAGCTGGTGTTGATACACTGTTAATGGTAACGTCTGTTGCTGTAGTTGATGGTACAGTTGTACCTGTGGTTGTTTCCTCTGAAGTTGTTGGTTCCTTAATTTTAATGGTTGAAGCTGAATTAGTTATAGATGTAGTTGTTTCTCCTGTTATTTTAGCCTGTGTTGTAGATAAAGTGTTGGTGGTCAGTCCTGTTGCAGTTGTAGTTGTAGCTGTGGTTAATATTTTGTTTGTAATTGCTGTTTCTTCAATTGTAGTGCTTGGAACTGGAGTAGTTTTAGATGGAGTTGTTTTTCCTGTTGTTGGTTCTGTGGTTGTTGTAGCCTGTGTTGTGTATTCAGTGGTACTGATTGGTTGTGTTCGTTCTTCAGTTGAACTTGCAGCTGCAGTAGTTGTATTTGCTATCATTTGTTCTGTGGTTGTAGGTTGTGTTGTGAATTCTATTGTAAAGTTCAGTTCTTTTATTGTTGTTGTAGTTGATTGTACATTTGGAGTTTCCTCTATAGTTGTTGAAGCAGTTATTCCTACTGCTGTTGGTTCTGTGGTTGCTGTTGTAAATGTTGTTGTAATATCAGCTCCAGTTCCACGAAGCACCAGCCACAGACACACTATTACAAATATAATAGTTTAATGCAGTGAAATAAATTAATTAAATTTTTTGTTGATTTATTAAAAACTATTAATTATCTAGGCTCCCACTAGTCGTTAAATCATATGACAAATCTTGAAAGAAGAAGATTCTCCTCTGTTACATTCAAACTATAAACCATGCAATTAATCTAAAAAAGGAAGCTATTTATTTATGTATATAAAGAAAGAACTGAATAATATATCTATCTATCTATCTATATATATATAAAAATTTATAATAAATAAATTATATATATATATATATATATATATATATATATATATATATATATATATATATTACACATACAGTTAGGTCCAGAAGTATTTGGATTTAGTTGGCCAACCACATTTTAAGAGGTTCCACAAAAATATGGCATTTACCATTTAGGAATTACAGCCATTTTCAGCAAAATACCTCCATTTTCAGGGGCTTAAAGTTATTTGGACAAAGTGACATAATTGTAAATATAACCATAATTTTAATACTTGGATGAAAATCCTTTGCAGTCAATGACTGCCTGAAGTCTGGAGTCCACATTGTGGGGCAGTCGTGGCCTAATGGTCAGAGAGTTGGCCTTATAACCTGAAGGTGAACCTGAAGGTTGTGGGTTCGAGTCTCAGGTCCGGCAGGGATTGTAGGTGGGGGGAGTGAATGACCAGTGCGCTCTTCCACCCTCGATACCATGACTGAGGTGAGACATCGAACCCCCAGGTGCCACAGCAAAAAAAAGGCTGCCCACTGCTCCAGGGGTGTGTTCACGGTGTGTGTGTGTTCACTACTGTGTGTATGCAATTGGATGGGTTAAATGCAGAGCACAAATTATGATTCATTACAAGTATGGGTCACTTCACTTCACTTAAGTTCTCAAAACTCAAATTCTGAGTCTCCTCCCTGGAGATGCTTTGCCAGACCTTCACTGCAGCCACCTTCAGTTGCTGCTTGTTTGTGGGTCTTTCTGCCTTCAGTCTTGTCTTCAGTAAGTGAAAAGCAGCTCTGTTGGGTTGAGATCAGGTGGGTGACTTGGCCATTGAAGAATATTCCATTTCTTTTCCTTCAAAAAGTCTTGAGTTGCTTTCGCAGTATGTTTAGGGTCGTTATCCACCTGCACTGTGACGTGGCGTCCTATCAGTTTTGTAGCGTTTGGCTGAATGTGAGCAGAGAGTATAGCCCTATACACCTCAGAATTCATCCTGCTACTTCTGTCAGCAGTCACATCATCAATAAACACCAGTGAGCCCGTTCCATTGGCAGCCATACATGCCCATGCCATAACACTGCCTCCACCATGTTTGACACATGATGTGGTATACTTTGGATCATGAGCTGTTCCTTTCCTTCTCCATACTCTTCTCTTCTCATCATTCTGGTACAAGTTAATCTTGGTTTCATCAGTCCAAAGAATCTCATTCCAGAACATGGGAGGCTTTTTTTAGATGTTTTCCGGCAAAGTCTAATCTGGCTTTCCTGTTCTTGAATGTTACCAGCGGTTTGCACCTTGGTGTAAACCCTCTGTATTTACACTCATGAAGGCATTTCTTGATTGTAGATTTTGACAATGATACGCCTACCTTCTCCAAAGTATCCTTGACTTCTGTTGATGTTGTGAAGGGATTTTTCTTCACCAAGGAAAGGATTCTGCGATCATCCACTTTAGTTGTCTTCCGTGGTCTTCCAGGCCTTTCGATGTTGTTGAGCTCACCAGTGCTTTCTTTCTTTTTAAGAATGTACCAACTGTTGATTTGGCCACACCTAAGGGTTTTGCTGTCTCTCTTATAGATTTATGTTGTTTTTCAACCTAATGATGGCCTCCTTCACTTGCATTGAGATCTCCTTGGACTTCATATTGGTAGCTCCAGTCGAACAGTTGCCAAATGCCAACTCAATACCTGATATCAACTCCAGACCTTTTATCTGCTTCATTTGTCTTGAAGTAATGAGGGAATGCTCCTCCTCGCTGCTTGACCCATCCTGATGCCCTACTTCTGGTTGGAGTTCTCATAGTTTGAGTGCGCTCGCTGCTGCTGGGGCCCCATATGGACTGCCTGAAGAACTGTTTGGATTGCTGGGGATGGTGCCACCTGGGGGCTGTGGAGATGGTTTGGGGATCACATATGGGGAGCTGTACTGTAATGGCTTGGGACTACAATTGCTGTAGTGGCTTTGGGGCTGCAGTTGCCACGAGCAGCTTCGTACTCAGGACTCCATCAGTGGACAGTGGATAGATTTTAACCAACCGGACTTCTTGCGGAAACTGTGATGAATTTACTGGTTGCACATTTGCACTACTTGTCCTTATAGCGCACAATTATAGAAGGGATTTATTTATAATCGCACCATCTGTTGCACCCAGATGAGGATGGGTTCCCTTTTGAGCCTGGTTCCTCTCAAGGTTTCTTCCTCATATCATTCAATTCAATTCAATTTTATTTGTATAGCACTTTTAACAATGGACATTGTCACAAAGCAGCTTTACAGAAATAAATGGATTCACAAAAAATATATTGTAAATATGTGAATTTATCCCTGTTAATTTATCTCAGGGAGTTTTTCCTTGCCACCGTTGCCACTGGCTTGCTCATTAGGGATAAATTCACAGGGATAAATGCAAATATTTACAATATATTTTTTGTGAATCCATTTATTTCTGTAAAGCTGCTTTGAATTGAATTGAATTGAATGGACCACAACTGGTCAATTAACTTCTTTTCAGTCAATTGTCCAAATACCTTTGAGCCCCTGAAAATGGAGGCACTTTGCTGAAAATGGCTGTAATTCCTAAATGGTAAATGCCATATTTTTGTGGAGCCTCTTAAAATAAAGCTGAAAGTCTGCACTTCCATCACATCTTGATTGTTTTATTTCAAATCCATTGTGGTGGTGTATAAAGGCACAATCGTAAAAACTCTGTCATTGTCCAAATACTTCCGGACCTAACTGTGTATATATATATATATATATATATATATATATATATATATATAAACCTTTATTACATATAAGTTTATAGCAGGTTAGACATTTTGTGCAGAAAGTATGTAATACATATAATAATAAAGTACAACATCTTAAAGTGAAATATCATGTTTACTTACATATTGTGAGGTGAGTAGTGTTACTGGTGCCATTATTTTTAGAAAACACAAAGCTGTTGACATTCAATGATAAATTTTTTTTATTAAATGGGCTAAACGTTTTTTCCCCTGTTGCCATTATCTATCAACTCTATAAAACACTAATAATAATAATAATAATAATAATAATAATAATAAAACATATATTGTTGCATTTTATTTTTTTAATGTATGTACTGGTACTGGTCTATTTAAAAAAAAAATTTCAAAAAAAATTAAAAAAAACTATGAATTTAACTTTTGTTTTAATGCACTAAATATGAGCAAATAAAGAACAAATGGATGAAGCTAAACTGAGAGTAAAAAAAGATATGTTATTACCTTATTTTATTTTTCAAAGTCATAACCATATGATCTCAAATGATAATCCGTTCCCTGTAACTCTCTCAGCAATTTGTTTTCTAAATGACAACAGACTTTGTCTTGGAAGATGATTTACATAAAAGCTAAGCTGGCTTTATAAGGAGTGGTTATAGGTGTAGCTCAGGAGGCATGTTCACATTTTGCATGACAAAAGGCTGTTTTTACGCACCTCAATAATAACGAGTGTTTCTTCATACAAAGGTGATTGTCAGAAATAGAATTATATTCTATATTCAGCCTGTCATCAATTTACCACATTAGCAGTAACTTTAAGAGAACAACTTTGATGCTGTATTCTCCTGTTAAATTATATGTAGTCCAGACTATAGAGCATTACTTGTGCTTGATTTACAAAGACATTTTAGCCTGTTAAACAGTGATATAATTTTTATATACAATATGTACACCTGTTACAAATGTTCATCAATAGATGTTATACTGAATTATTCATACTCTCAACATCAAATTGTATTTGTTTTAACCCAGTACATCCAATACTACAATTAGGACATAGCATAGGTGTTTGTGGTTCAAAAGGTAGTTTGTATTCATTTAGATAGACATTAGATAGACGGGGCAGTCGTGGCCTAATGGTCTGAGAGTTTGACTTGTAACCCGAAGGTGAACCCGACGGTTGTGGGTTCGATTCTCGGGTCCGGCAGGGATTGTAGGTGGGGGAGTGAATGACCAGCGCTCTCTGCCACCCTCAATACCACGACTGAGGTGAGACCCTTGAGCAAGGCAATCCCCCAACTGCTCCCCGGGTGCCGCAGCTAAAATGGCTGCCCACTGCTCCAGGTGTGTGTTCACGGGTGTGTGCACTTGGATGGGTTAAATGCAGAGCACAAATTCCAAGTATGGGTCACTGTACTTGGCCACAAGTCACTTCACTTCACTTCATTATATCAACATTTTAGATTACTTCTCAGCATCAGTAACATGTCCCACATTGTGCCACACTAACTTATTACACATCCCACATTTGGTCAGTTTGCATCTGGTCACCCTATGCACAAATCTTTTCAGCTCATTTTGTAAAGTTAAATAATTTATAATGCTTTATTCCATATAAATTCAGCTATGTAACTTTATATTAGTTGATATACATATACAAAATGAAAACAAACAGCTGGCATGTGTGCTGTAATTTATAACAAAATATATAACAATTATAATAATCAAAATATTCTTTATGTTTGTTAGAAATCTTAAATATGTCTCATAAATAACTAAAGGTAGCCATAATCCTAACCCTAGTCTTTTTTTAAAACATATTTATTGATAATTATTAATTGTTTTGAAAGATTTTCCACATCAGGTTTAGAGTACAAATGCTGAATAATATGAAGATATAGTTAGCAACAAGAACAGGAAAGGGATTAATGAGAAAAACCAAGAGACATGTTTAGAAATCAAACTAGTGAAACCTTTGTTATGTCTACAAATGTCCCTTTTACTGTGTCACTATTTTACACATGTTTACCCTACCAAGGTCAAACGATTCCATCATAGCTGAACATGATTCACCCAGTACTGGAATGCTGTTAGTTTGTTTCCTGATCCCATGTTTGTTATTTAAATTAAAATTTGAAGGTGTGTCTGAGAACATCTCTGCGTATAACATACATACATCTTTACACAAACATGAAAGGTATCTTATAAATGCAGTAACAGCTACAGGATTGAAAATTAATTATACACCCTTTAAATATTTTCGGATTTAGTTGGCCAAATTGATTGTATTAAAATATATTTTTTTTCTAGCTAGTCTACACACAATACTAACAATTAAACAGTTTTAACATAATTTAAAAATGAATTGCCATATCTTGGTTTGATATGTATACATCACCTTTACTATAACATCCCTTAAAAACTCCTTAAAAATGCAATTCCTCAATTATCCATTAAAGTTATGTTTTTAAGGGACAAATATTCTATACAATTATTATGTAATTATGATGACAAATTGCACAAAGAAACTGACATAATATTGTGACTCAAAGTATATCTACCTTTAGAACTCATCATAGGGATAATTTATTTTTATATTTATCAGCTCCAGCTGATCCTTGGTATTAACAATAATCTAGTTAACAACACTTACGTAGCAGTTCCACTTGATGCGATGAAATAGGTCTTGCTTATTGCTGGGCATGACTACCCTGTGACCTCTAGCATACGCGCCCTTAAAAGGTGACTGCCGTTTGAGATTGGGGCTGTGGGATGGCCCAGTGAGCAGCGAGACCATTTTTGTTGCTCCTTAAGAGCGTGCACAGGTCCCGTTGGGACCTAAGAGGGCATTGATATATTATGAATATATGTCGCCATGCTCTGTGCTGATCTCGTGATATCTTTTGTTCTTCTTCTGTTCTGTTCTGATAAACACGTTCTAAGCACGGACACTCCGTGGCATAATCTCACTTTGTGAAACACATCAACCGCCACTTCTGTTCTCTGCGGACGCCTTTGTCTGACACCTTTGTTTCTGCAGATATTGCATATAGATAACTCAGAATACTACACCTTTTTTGTATAAATACTCCCTGTCTGCCTTAGTAATCTCTGAAGAGCTTTTGCTACTCAAACACTGACCTTGTGTGTTTCTTTGGCACTCTCTTTCCTGCCGGTACAGAGGTTGTGGCAGGAAAACCCAGGAAAAGCTATCATTTCCTTAATTGAGTAAAGTGCTCAGAGTGGACTATAATGCTTCAAGAGGTATGCTGGTGCTAAAACCATTCATAACATTAAACAGCAATGCAGAATTTAATAAAATGTATAAGACTGGGACATGACCACAGCTCCTGCATCTGGGACTCAGTCCTGAGCTCCAGTTGCTTCCTGTGTAGTCTTACAAGCCAGGCTTCTAGTGTTCACTAGAGCACCTCATGAAAATAATATTGATTAATGACAAACAGCACCATGTTTCAGCAAAACCAGATAATAGACATCGTCGTAAGTCAAGGACTGTTTAAAGGACTGTTTAATATTAGACACAAAGCAGTTTTCAGGTATCCGGACATAAATTTAGATGTCTAATGAACAAACCAGACATGCCAGTGATGAGGGACAACTCCCACAGATGACATGAGGAAGAAGACTCAAAATGGAACTCATTCTATTCTGAGTGACATCTGCAAGTGCAATTATTGATAAATTACAGTATAAAGGTGTAGAAGAGCAAAGACAAACAGTATTGAATGTGTTGAAAGGATGTTCATTATGAGCAGATCATCCTAGAACCCTGGGATGAGCTCAGGACAAATTTTTTGATTACTGTACAGTTCTAAAGTACAAACATACAGAATCCAAGTGAGATTAAACAGTGAAGAAAGGGCATACACTGTTTGTGAGAAGTTCCATTCTTAGAATATCCACGTGTAACCATCCAAAGCAGCAGAAAGTAAGTCACAAGGGCAGAAGCTCCAAGCAGAAGATGTATTAGGATGATTTAGGCAGATCTGGAAGATGGTAGGAGGCACATCATTAGAAGTATGTCAGGATCAGGAACAGACATTACAATATGCAGCAGAAGTACATTAGACTCTGGATGCTCAATCACACCTGCATATTACAATTTGAGATAAATTAGAGTAAATCCTAAAAATCAACATACTGAAACTAATCTCATCAGCAACGAACAAAGCATTCATAATGCCATGCTTGAGATGAAAAGATTAATGAAAGTGTGCGACACAGATTATTCATACTGGCCTGTGTATATGAGCCTGTACACACATCAACAAGAAAAGTTTCACATCTGAATGCAACATGGGTGTGTCAGCCAAAGCTCTACAGCTGGCAAAACAAGTTTTGTATTAAAGTATACTTGCATAGAAGGAACACAATGCCCCACCACACCCTTACAGCTTACTCATCATCTCTGGGAATTTTAGTCATGCAGGTTGAATAGGACAATAACCGTCACTACCAGAATAAAGCATCCTGATAGTAAATGACATGGAGCTCAGAATATTAAACTCAGGTGACAAATGACAAAAAGGAAGGAAAAAGACTGGGAAAACCGAGCAATATGACCTCACTACACTAAGATGTCATTTTTTGCAATGCAGATAGGGGAATTTCACAATACAATTAAGCAGTGAGGATCCTACTATGCTCTGTGGTGTGTATACAATTGCTGAAGCCCAGTAAGCTTCAATTATGGATCAAGATGGCAAGAGGATCAGGCTGACAGCAAGAACAGTCCTCCACAATTTCACAGAAAAGGATATAGGACTACCCGGGGAACCCAGCCACTCCTAAATTTTAACATTTTTTGAACAGAAAAGAAATATCTCACTGTTTACTGGAAAGTACACTCTTTGCTTGTCCCAGAAACACAACATATGAATATTGGGAGATCTCTCAAAATGGCAGAACCCTGTAATCAACTGAAACTAATGCTAAGGAGGCGCTCTGTGTACTGTATGGGGCTATTAGCGAGCTGCAGAATTCGAACCCTGATGGACTGTTTATTGTTGCCGGAGATTTCAACCATGCAAATCTCAAGTCAGTGCTCCCTAAATTCCATCAGCATGTGGACTTTGCAACAAGAGGGAAGAACGTGCTGGACCTTGTTTACACAAACTTCCCCGGCGCGTACCGGGAGGAGCCCCGCCCACACCTCGGCTACTCAGACCACATCTCTGTTATGCTAATCCCAGCATACAGACCACTAGTCAGACGCTCCAAACCGGTTCTGAAGCAGGTGAAAACCTGGCCAGCAGGAGCCATCTCTGCTCTTCAGGACTGTTTTGAACGCACTGACTGGCACATGTTCAGGGAAGCGGCAACTGACGGCGACTTCACCGACTTGGAGGAATACGCGACATCAGTGACCAGCTATATCAGCAAGTGCATTGATGACGTCACCGTCTCCAAGACCATCACCACACGCTCCAACCAGAAGCCGTGGATGACTGCAGAGGCACGTGCGCTACTGAGGACCCGAGACTCTGCTTTCAGAGCAGGCGACAAGGTGGCCCTAAGAACAGCGAGGGCCAAACTGTCCCGGGCCATCAGAGAGGCAAAGCGCACGCACACTCAGAGAATCCACAACCACTTCAAGACCAGCAGAGACACGCGATGCATGTGGCAGGGCATCCAGACCATCACCAGCTACAGGACATCACCATCTGCCTGTGACAGTGATGCCTCCCTCCCAGATGTGCTGAACGACTTCTACGCTCAGTTCGAGGCACAGAATGATGTGACAGCGAGGAAGACCACCCCTCCTCCCAATGACCAGGTGCTGTGTCTAACCACAGCCGACGTGAGGAAGAGTCTACACAGAGTCACACCTCCCTGAGCAGCACTGTTGTTCTGACGTGCTTCAAGGCCACCACCATCGTCCCCGTGCCAAAGTAGTCTTCAGTGTCCTGCCTCAATGACTACCGTCCCGTTGCACTTACACCCATCTTCATGAAGTGCTTCGAGAGGCTTGTCATGAGGCACATCAAGACCCTGCTGCCCCCTTCACTGGACCCCCTGCAATTCGCTTACCGCCCCAATCGCTCAACAGATGACGCCATCACCACCGCCCTCCATCTGGCCCTCACCCACCTGGACAATAAAGTAAGAGTAAGAGTAAGATATTCCTTTATTTGTCCCGCAGTGGGGAAATTGCATTTAGCAACAGCAGGGGTACAGTACAGAAAGAGTATGCACAGAAGAACAAAATAGATTAAAAACTATTCTAATATGAGGTAACAAAATCAAGGAGAGGGGTGTATACATATAAGTACAGGTTGGTTGAGAATAGTGTAGCTTGCCAGTAGTGTGACGGTATTGCACATTAAAATATTGCACACTGATATTGCACATAAGTGTGAGTGTAAATAGTACAATGAGAGTTTATAAATAAATAAATCAGCAGTGTTCATTATAAAGTCTTACAGCAGCAGGAAGGAAAGACAGATGAAATCGCTCCTTTACACACTGAGGGTGGAGCAGTCTGTCACTGAAGCTGCTCTCCAGAACTGACAGGACGTCCCGCAGGGGGTGGGACTCGTGGTCCAGCATAGATGTCAGTTTTGTCAGGACCCGTCTGTCACCAACCTCCCGTACTGTGTCCAGAGGACAGCCCAGAACAAAGCTGGACCTCTTGATGACCTTGTCCAGCTTTTTCCTCTCCCTCTCAGTGATGCTGCTGCTCCAACAGACCACACCATACAGGATGGCTGATGCCACCACAGAGTCATAAAAAGTCTTTAGGAGCGCCCCCTGCACACCAAAGGACCGCAGTCTCCTCAGGAGGTAGAGCCTGTTCTGACCCTTCCTGTACAGTGCGTCTGTGTTGTGAGTCCATTCCAGTTTGTGGTTTAGGTGAACACCCAGGTACTTATAAGAGTCCACTCTCTCAATGTCCATTCCCTGGATGTTCACCAGTGAGGGGGCAGACCGGTGTCTGCGGAAATCCACCACCATCTCCTTGGTCTTTCCTGCGTTGATGAGGAGGACACCAAATAAAGACACTTATGTTAGAATGCTGTTCATAGACTTCAGTTCAGCATTCAATACAATCATTCCTCAGCACCTGATTGGAAAGCTGAACCTGCTGGGTCTGAACACCTCCCTCTGTGACTGGATCCTGGACTTCCTGACTGGGAGACCTCAGTCAGTCCGGATCGGAAACAGCATCTCCAGCACCACCACACTGAGCACTGGGGCCCCACAGGGCTGTGTGCTCAGCCCACTGCTGTTCACTCTGCTGACTCACGACTGTGTAGCAATGCACAACTCGAACCACATCATCAAGTTCCCCGATGACACGACCGTGGTGGGTCTCATCAGCAAGAACGACGAGTCAGCATACAGAGAGGAGGTGCAGCGGCTAACGGACTGGTGCAGAGCCAACAACCTATCTCTGAACGTGGACAAAACTAAAGAGATGGTTGTTGACTTCAGAAGAGCACAGAACGACCACTCTCCGCTGAACATCGGCGGCTCCTCCGTGGAGATCGTCAAGAGCACCAAGTTTCTTGGTGTTCACCTGGCGGAGAACCTCACCTGGTCGCTCAACACCAGCTCCATAACAAAGAAAGCCCAGCAGTGTCTGTACTTTCTGCGAAGGCTGAGGAAAGAACATCTCCCACCCTCCATCCTCACCATGTTCTACAGAGGGACTATCGAGAGCATCCTGTGCAGCTGCATCACTGCCTGGTTTGGGAATTGCACTGTCTCAGATCGTAAGTCCCTGCAGCGGATAGTGAGGACAGCTGAGAAGATCATCGGGGTCTCTCTTCCCTCCATCACGGACATTTACTCCTCACTCTGCATCCGCAAAGCCACCAGCATTGTGGACGACCCCACACACCCCTCACACACTCTTCACGACCCCACACACCCCCTCACACACTTTTTACCCTCCTGCCGTCTGGCAAATGGTACCGAAGCATTCGGGCCTCACGACCAGACTGTGCAATAGTTTCTTCCCTCATGCCATCAGACTCCTCAATAACACACACACACATACATATATATACACACACACACACACACACACACACAACTGAGCATCCTCCATACTCTATGCAAGTTTTTGCACATGTTTTATGCTGCTGCTACTATTATGTTTACACTATTTCAGCTATTTATATCGAACTTTGTAATATTTTCACTATTGTCACTAGGTCGCTTTAAACAGAACTGCGTACTGGTCGGCGTTGTAGTTATTGTACTGTCTTGTACTGTCTTGTGCGTCTGCACATGTTTGCACTTGTGCACTTTATGTATAAATTATGTAGTCCCTGTAGTTCTGTGTTGTTCTGTGTTTGTCTTATGTAGCACAGTGGTCCTGGAGAAACGTTGTTTCGTTTCACTGTGCGCTTGTATATGGCTGAAATGACAATAAACTCCACTTGACTTGACTTGAACTGTAATGAACATTCGCAAACTTAAACATATCAACACCAGTCAGAAAAAGGGCTCAGATGAGCATGCGCGGCGGATGATGATGGCTGCTTAGTGTTTCGGCGCTCCGCTTCAGATGTCCCTTTTCCTTTTAAATCATCCCCAAAAGTCAAAAAGATGGCATTTTAATACAACTCTGTTGTCAAACGATGACTTTATTAAACAGTTACGTGCCAGTTTGACTATGTTCCTTTCGGAGAACTCTAGTTCAGCTGCTAATCCACAAATTTTATGGGAAACAACTAAATGTTTTCTGAGAGGAAATTGTATTTCTTTTGCCTCTTATGTTAATAAATTTAAAGTAAAAGAATTAAATCGTCTTGAGGTCCAGATCAAAACACTGGAGAAGGATTTAAAAGAAACTTTTACAGAACAGAAGAGTAGAATTTTGGGAAATTTAAGATCTGACTATAAGGCAATTTTATTGAAAAGGGCAGAATTTTTGATCCATCGCACTAAACAAAATTACTATTTTAATGGAGAACGGCCCACTAAATTGCCGGCCTTAGGGCTGAAACATAGTGAAGCTATGTCCTCAATAACAACCATTAAGGATTGTATGGGCGACCTTCATACTGCGCCGGATGAGGTGAATGCTATATTTAAGAGCTTGTATGAGCATCTTTACAGTTCCGAGGTGGGGTTGGATGAACAACAGAGAATTGAATTCATATCAAAATTAAATCTCCCTCACCTAAGTGACGAGCAACGTAATTTTCTTGACTCTCCAATTGAATTAAGTGAATTAAAAGAGGCGTTAGAGTCAATGAATAAGGGTAAGGCCCCCGGCCTAGATGGTTTACCCCCAGAGCTATATTTGGTGATATGGGATTTGCTTGGACCACTCCTTCTTGATTCCTTAAATTTTGCCATAGAAACAGGTTGTTTTCACAGAGATCAGAACACTGCCCTTATTTCCCTGATTTTGAAAAAAGGGAAGAACCCTCTTTGCTGCTCTAGCTATAGGCCGATTTCATTAATTTGCACGGACACTAAGGTTTATGCTAAAGTTCTAGCCAACTATCAAGTTGCTGGTTCCTTAATCTCTTATGATCAGACAGGATTTCTTAAGGGACGATGTGCTATGGATAATGTTTGACGTCTTCTGAATATTATAGACGCGCCCAATCCGACTGACGATCAACGTGCTATTCTCTCGCTAGACGCAGAGAAAGCCTTTGATCGGGTCGAGTGGGCGTATCTTTGGTTAGTTTTGAAGTGTTTTGGCTTTGGTCCCCATTTTATACATATGGTACGAACTCTTTATACAAATTCTTTTTTACGGGTGTCGACTGGGATGAGTTGCTCAAGTGCTTTTCTGCTGGGCAGAGGCACAAGACAGGGCTGCCCATTATCACCATTGTTGTTTGCCCTCTCATTGGAACCTCTGGCACAGGCAATTCGTCAGGATCATATAATTTCTCCTATCACTATAGATAACTTCAAACACCACTGATGATATTTTACTGTATTTGTCTAACATTTCCTCTTCTATCTCTCAGTGTCTTAAAATATTCAACGATTTTAGTAATGTGAGTGGTTATAAAATTAATTGGGAGAAATCAGTATTGATGCCATTATCTGTATTGTGTGATACGGCATCAGTGTCCTCCTTAATTCCAGTCAGTAATGCATTCACATATTTAGGAATTCAGATCCTTCCCTCACTCTACGCTGTGGTCAAGCAAAATTATAGTTCCTTAATCAATAATATTAGACGAGACCTAGAAAGATGGGACGCGCTATTACTTTCTTCGCAAGTTGGATTGCAATCATTAAAATGAATGTTCTTCCTAGACTTTTATTTTTATTTTCCATGATTCCTCTTCCTCCTTATAAAACCTTTTTCAAAGAAATGAACTCAATTATAACTAAATTCATATGGAACAACAAACGGCCAAGAATTAAACTTAAAACATTACAAAGAAGCCCTGCTAAAGGAGGTTTGGCACTCCCTAACATTCAACTATATTTCTGGGCATGGTGGCTACGCTCTTTTAAGACTTGGTTGGAGGTAAATTCTGAGATTGCTTGGCGTAACATAGAAGCATCTGCTGTGCTTCCACATAGGTTACAAAATATGTTATTTACTGGTCTATCTAAGAAAGCCCTAAAGTCTGATAATAAAATTGTGGGTAGCTCTCTTAAAATTTGGTACGATGTTTGTAAATTTATGGGATGTACTAGCAAATTTACAACAGAATCTTCGATTTAGAATAATCATAATATACAATCTGGGGGAAAGCCCTTTGTTTTCAAGCCGTGGTCTGATCAAGGTGTACTTGTTCTGGGCGACATTTTTAATAATCAGGGCCTAAGGACATTTCAGGATTTGAAAGAATGTTACAATCTTCCTGGATATTCCTACTTTTTGTATTTAAGGTTGAGAGGTGCAATGCGCGCATATGGAGTACCATGGAACTGTAACCTGGACGCTCATCCACTGATGGACTGCGTGAATTTTTCTCAGACACGTGGAGCAGTGTCATTCATTTATAACAAACTGCTTAATCATGGCTCTAGGTGCACTTCCCATCACTATAATATGGGAAAAGGAACTGGCCCCCTATCAACTCAACTGGGACTGGATATGGGAAAGTATTCCTATGATGTCCAAGAATCCTGCCCATCAACTTATACACTTTAAACTGATTCACAAGGCCTATGCAACACCGTATGTGTTGCATAGAATGAAGCGCTTGCCTACTCCTTTTTGTACATTGTGTAATTCAAATACTGTGGGGACCTATATGCACATGTTCTTTCACTGTCCACATATTAGTACATTTTGGGATAAGGTTTTTCTAATTGTTACAGAATTATGCGATAGGGTTATTCCTAAACATCCCAATATTTGTTTGTTGAACGTTGTTTCAAGAGTATTTTACACCGCACTTACTTACAAAATGTGGCTCATAGAATAAAAAAATATTGCTCTGTTAGAACGTTCAACAGCAAGGATTAATAGAGCTAACCCAAGAACAATTAAGGCATGGTCAGAATTTATTGAGAAACTTTCGTATATAATAAATCGTTAGACCAAATACAGTGAAAGATAAATAGTTGGTATCTCAGGGGTGTATAGAGGTGGTATGTCACCCCCAAAATGTGTATACGTGTATATGTATGTGTGTGTATGTGTATGTATGTATAGATATATATATTTTTCCCCTTTCTTTTTCTCAATGCAAACCCTGGCTTGTATATAGTTTTTGTATGACATGTATATTGGCTTTGTTTTACAATAAATAAATGATCAACAAAAAAAGAAAAAGAAAAAGGGCTCAGAGCTGCAGTATTCTGCTGTAACAGCAATATCCAAATATTGCATTAAACCTTTGCACTGCCATCCTGTACAGACACATTCTATTGTATTGTACTGTACTTTTTTTGTATTTTTATAAGATAGATGCAGGAGCTCCCCATGTAGATATAATTTTTTCCTTTATTTAGAATAGAATAGAATAAAATAGATGTTCCTACTTTGTTACAGAATGCTCTTTAGTGCCTATCGGAGGTGAGGAGCTCAAAGACATTATGGCTTGGATGTGTGCATGTCTGCCGTTATTGTTTTCTGTTTGCTTCCTGACCATGGAGGTGTCCAGGAAAGTGGGCAGAGCTGCACCAATGAGCCTCTCAGAAGTCCTCACAGTCTGCTGAAGCATTGTTTTGTCTGATTTGGTGGCTGAACCAAAGCAGACAATTACTGAAGTGCACAGAATAGACTCAATGATGGCAAAGTAAAAATGTATCAGCAGCTCCTGTAGTAAGTGGAACTTCCTCAGTTGGCAGCGGAAGCGCCTTCTCCTGCTGGGCTTTTTTCACAATGGAGTCAATGTAGGTCTTCCATTCAGGTCCTGCGAGATTGTTGAGTCCTGGAACCTGGATGACTCCCTGGCTGACCCTGTGCTGTTCATTATGAAAAGCGGGGGAAGTGCTCTGGGGTTCTTCCTGAAGTTCACTGTCATCTCTACTGTTTTGAGCATGTTCAGCTCTAGACTGTTTTGACCGCACAAGACAGCTAATTGTTTGACCAATGGATAAGGCCAATGACTGTAGCGTACAAACTTCAGGAGTTTGAGCAAAGGGTCTGTAGCGATACAGTCATTTGTATACAGGGAGAAGAGCAGCGGAGACAGTGGAGGCTGGGAAGCGATGATTGTGCAGGTGCTGGATGTGAATTGTGTCACATCCAGCCTCACCTGCTGCTGTCTGTCTGTCAGGAAGCCGACAATCCACTAACAGGTGGAGGTGGGCACAGAGAGCTGGATCACTTTAGTCTGGAGGAGATCTGGGATGATGGTGTTAGATGCTGAGCTGAAGTCCATGAATAGTATACTTGCTTAAGTCCCTGTGTGGTCAAGGTGATTGCGTCATCCACTGAACTGTTAGAATGATAGGTAAACTGAAGGGGGTATAGCAGGGGGCAGTGATGTCCTTCATGTTCTTCAATCTGTCAAAGTACTTCATGATTGCAGGCATTAAAGAGACAGTCTGTAGTTACTTAGCCCTGGGTTTTTTGGGACAGGGATGATGGTGGAATGTTTGAAGCAGGAAGGTACTTCACATTGCTCCAGTGACCTGTTGAAGATCTGTGTGAAAACAGGGGCCAACTGGTCAGCACAGGTTTTCAGACAGGATGGTGAGACACCATCTGGGTCTGGTGCTTTCCTGGATTTATATTTCAGGAAGACCTGACAAACATCTTCCCCACAGATCCTAAGTGCAGGCAGAGTGGATATTGTTGGGTGTGTGGAGAGATTACTAGAGTGGGTGGGGAGGCCAGGGTGTGTCGAATCTACAATAGAGCATATTCAGTTCATCAGGCAGCTGCTGATTCTCCACAGAGTGGGGGGAAGGAATACTGTAGTTGTTGATGTCTTTCAGGCCAACAGAGCCTTCTTGGATCACCATTCCAGGGAAGGGGACGCACAGGTGGTGGCACAAGAGGAAGAAAAATTGAGGCAAGTGAGGCAGCATAAATGGTAGGCTAAAGAGCTCTCCTTATTAGCCCACTCTCATGACTCTGTTTGTCACAAACACCCAGTCCATATCCAACAAAAGCAACAAGAAAAGACTGAGAATCTTTTTGAACAAGATGTACAGCCGGGCTGTTATTTTCACCCAAACGCTAACATCAGCAAAGCGGCTATAAAGCTAGCAGGCTGGACGGCTTATAACTTGGACTGGACTGCTGAATCTTAGAAGGACAAAGACAATGGTGTGTATATTTATATAAACAATGCCTGGTGCACTACAACTGACATCATTTAGTGATTCTGCTTTCATGATGCTGAAATGCAGACCCAATCATCTACCAAGAGAATTTACTGTTATTATTGTAACTGCAGTCTACATCCCACCACTAGCTAATGCTAAGATAGCACTGGCTAAACTATAAGTGAATAACAGAAATTGCACCCAGAATGTATTAACCCAGATTTAACATCAGAGGCTTTTAATTTAAACTTTTTTAAAGACAGCAAGCAGGGGCCATCCATGCAGGATCCACGCAATCTAAAATAATATCAACTAATCTTCGTCTAAGGTACGTTAAACAACGTCACACATTCAGCTTGTTCAGTGTGTTGCGTGCAGGATGTTTAGTCAGTCTTCCTCCGTTGTTAGTAATATCTTTATTTGTGCTAAGTGTATATTAGTTAGCTAGAGATTGCAGCATTAGAGGTGTCCAGACTCTAGAGAGGGTTAGTAAAAGCGAGAGCAGTCCTCTCGGGGTACAGTTATATACATCAGCCCCATCTAACTGGCAGAGGAGGAGGTGTTGCAGTTATTTATAATGATAATCTAGGCGTCACACAAAAACCTAGTCATAAATTCAATGCGTTTGAAGTTCTTTATACTAACATAACATACGTAGCCACTAAAAATAAGTCTACCCAGGTGATTCTGCTAATTATTATTTACAGACCCCCAGGGCCATATTCGGAATTCCTATGTGAATTTGCCGATTTCATCTCTAACCTGGTTGTTTCTTTAGACAAAGCATTAATTGTTGGAGACTTTAATATTCATTTTGATAATCCAGAAGACCCTCTGAGAACAGCAGTTGTGTCCATTCTAGATTCAGTAGGGGTTAATGAGAATGTAATAGGACCAACCCAAAGTGATGGTCACACTCTTGATTTAATACTAACATTCGATTAAATATAGACAATATAGTCTCATTTCCACAGTCTGAAGCTATTAAGTAAGCTTTCTGATTACATAATAACTGTGGATGGCCTTTCATCATGTGCAGCAGTAAAAGACCTTGGTGTGATTATTGACACCAGTCTTTCATTTGGAGCTCATGTAGATTGTTTTTCTTATACTTCTATGTTCATATTTATGTTTAACTTGTATGTAGCACCGTGGTCCTGCGAGACACAACATTTCCTTCCACTATATGTCCACACATGTAGCAGAATGACAATAAAGCTCGACTTGACTTGACTAGATAATATTACTAAGATAGATTTTTTCATCTCAGAAATATTGCTAAAATAAGAAATATATCACTACATGATACAGAAAAATTAGTTCATGCTTTTGTTACCTCTAGGTTGGATTACTGTAATGCCTTACTGTCTGGATGTTCCAGTAGATGCATAAACAAACTCCAGTTAGTCCAGAATGCAGCAGCGAGAATCCTTACTAGAACCAGAAGATATGACCACATCACCCCTATCTTATCCACACTGCAGTGGCTCCCAATCAAATTTCATATTGATTATAAAACACTACTATTGATCTATAAAGCATTAAATGGTCTTGCGCCACAGTACCTGAGCGAACTGTTGGTCTTTTATGATCCGCCACGCCTACTTAGATCAAAAGATGCAGGTGCAGGTGCAGGTGCAGGCACCATCACCTCGGGCTTGCTCATTAGAGATAAATTTATAAATGTAAAATTTATATCTGGAGATTAGATATTTCTCATTTTTATATTTCATTTTTCTATTGTTCCTATTCTGTGTCTCTTATAGTGAAGAAATTAAATAAAATGTAGTAACATTTTAGCAATAAACCCCCTTTAAGACTTATGAAGTGCTACAAACAGTACAGAGAGGTAGAATTATAACAGGAGAGACCTGAGATAAAATAAGATTACAGATAAAATAAATTCCAACACTGTAACAAAATCTTTATTTGATATTTTATTCATTGATTTTAATTTCATATTAAAAAAATATTTAAAAAAACTAAATCAATCTGGCTATTTTTCCTTCAACTATTTCTGGACTTGTTACTCATTAAAATTACAGATTGCCTGCATAGATACAAGCATAACAAACAAGTCAGATTTTCCCTAAAGCACCAGAGAGGTAACCACTTCCTCAGTGTTGTGCTTTGAGTTAGTTTAAATCCATTAATACCAGTCAGATTCATCTCACAGCCCTGTCATTACTAAGGAATATAAATACTCCACCATGCTGAGAAATATTATAAAGAAGACAACTATTCCAGCAGCCATAATTCAATTCAATTCAATTCAATTCAATTCAGTTTTATTTGTATAGCGCTTTTAACAATGGACATCATCACAAAGCAGCTTTACAGAAATAAATGGATTAACAAAAAATATATTATAAATATTTGAATTTATCACTT
>CM040977.1:119298-152058 GCA_022985145.1 Pangasius djambal | reverse complement strand
AGCCAGTGGCGACGGTGGCAAGGAAAAACTCCCTGAGATGATATGAGGAAGAAACCTTGAGAGGAACCAGGCTCAAAAGGGAACCCATCCTCATCTGGGTGCAACAGATAGTGCGATTAAATAAATAAATCCCTTCTATTATTGTGCGCTATAAGGACAAGTAGTGCAACTGTGCAACCAATAAATTCAGCACCGCAAGTCCTTTTGGTTAAAAAATCCATTCCCTCAGTGTCTAGTGGTTTTAGTAGTTAAGCCAGTTCTCATTAGGAAGTGTTTTTTCAATTAGCAGAGAAGCCTAAAAGAATCTCCAATGACAAATATCACTATCCAGAGGACAATATTATATGGTTAATTTGTACACAAATTATTTATTATGCTTGTGTGCAATATTTGTGTAACCCTCTTCGTTGGTGTGCTCCCCCAAATGTCTCTGCGTTGTGTTGAATGTGAGGACACCAAGATCGCCGTTGAGTCAAGGCAGAGTAGCTTTCTTTTAATTAGACTCTTTAGCCACATCAGCCACTATGCAGCGAACAGCATCGGCTTTCACATGCACCACAGAACTGCAGCATCTTCCCATAGGGAAACAGAACTGTGTCAGTTAACAAGCAACATCAAAATAACAATATATATCAAATTATGAAAAGGAAATAATATAGTTGTGACTGCAGTAAAATAAAAACTAGTCACACAGTTCACAAATTTAGTCAAACACAGAAAAAATGAACTTCAACATGTCACAAATAAAGATAAATGTTAGAAATATCCAGATTACAAAGAGTAAAACCCCAAAATATTCAAATAAAGCTCAAACACAATACAACATATAGAAAAATATGCTCTGCCACATGGAATTTACAAAACACAAAATAATAATATACCATAAACCATTCATCAAAAACAATCACACATATGCTTTAATAAACATCTTAAAAACAATATATTTCTTTAACTGGCATGGATGGCCAATATAACTAAATAAATTAAACAGATGTCACAGAGAACAAGATAACCATCCTTACCTTCCCATAGGGAAACAGAACTGTGACTGAACAACAGCTCCACCCTTATGTTATTGAGGCTCACACAACAATAAAACACAGCTCCCCCCTAAGGCTGGAAGAACATATTACATCTTCCCTACGTTTGTATTAGTTACAACATGTAATAATCATTGTTGCACATCTCATAGTCTTTAATTAAAACACTAATATTTACAAACCATTCCTAAAGTACCTGTATACGGTAAAGTAGCGGTATTCCAGGCTTTTATCAATGACACTCTCAGAGACATGTTAAACCAGTCCATGTTCATCTACCTGGATGACATTTTAATTTTCTCCCGGTCCCTACATGAGCATTACCACCATGTGTGGCAAGTTTTCCAGAGACTTCTCAAGAAACACCTGTATGTCAAGCCTGAGAAGTGTGAATTTCATGTCAAAAAGGTCTCTTTCCTTGGCTTTATCATCAAGGAGGGCAGAGTTGGTATGGATCCCAAAAAGACCAAAGCTGTTCGAGAATGGCCCACACCAAGTACTATAAAGGAGGTACAAAGGTTTCTTGGCTTTGCTAATTTTTATCGCAAATTCATCAGAGACTTTAGTTCAGTGGCCGCCCCAATTTCTACCCTGACTAAGTAAAGTACCTGCCCTTTTTTGTGGACACGAGAGGCTGACAAGGCTTTTAAGAATCTCAAGCAATGCTTTTCCTCAGCACCCATCTTAACACTGCCCGATCCAACCTTACCATTCATTGTGGAGGTTGATGCATCAGATGTGGGAATAGGCACCATTCTTTCCCAACACTCTACTGAAGGCAAATTGCATACTTGTGCCTTCCTCGCTCACCACCTGACTCCCACTGGCCTCCAAAGCTCCACCCCCTCCCCGGCTCATTGATGGTCAACCAGCCTTTATGGTCCACTGACTAATGAACTCTCGCCAGGTTTGAGGTGGGATCCAGTATCTAGTGGACTGGGAGGGATATGGCCCTGAGGAACGCTCCTGGGTTCTAGCTCGGGACATCCTAGACAAGAACCTTATAAGGGACTTTCATCTTCATCATCCTACTGCCCCTTAGGAACGTCGGGGGGTGGGGGGGCATAATAGAGAACATAGAGAAATTACTCTCTATGTTGTTGACTTTGCCTAGCCTTGTAATTACCTTGCTCACCTGTACCTCATTGTCTCCCTGCCATGTGATCTATTAGCTTATTCTCATGTTCATGTCTTTACTAAATCTTTGTATTCCATTGTGTTGCAAACTCTGTGCCTTTTGTTACTGTTTTGGATTACCTGGTCTCCTGAATTCTCTGCCTGCCTCTGTGTTAATGATTTTTGGATTTTCCCTTTGGATTTGTTTGCATTCATGTCTGGACTGATCTTTGGTGCTTTTTCTGTGTTGGCCTTTTGGAAAGGTTCAATAAATCCTTTGGACACTACCTGTGTTGCTCTGCACTTGAGTCTATATTCCCCAATGGTCTAGTGGATCGGTGTTGGACTATCACTCTAGAGACCCGTGTTCCATTTCTGCACCGTGACAGTCTTTCCCCCTCTCACTACCATCAATGCTACAGTCTATAGACCTCCTAAGGCTAATGAAGCCTTTTTGTCCGGGTTTGATTTGCTGTCTATGCTGTGCCTCAAGTTTAAGAGGATTCTCATCTTGGAGGACTTTAACATCCACACTGACTCAAAAGACTCAGTGCTAACAAAGGACTTTCTTGGAGTGTTTTGATTTAATTCAGGTTGTTGTCTGTTCTACATATAACAGAGGTCACACATTAGACCTTGTTAATGCAAATGGTTCTTTCGTGTCTGAGTTTTCCTCCGCTGATTTAGGTCTTTCTGACTATCTAGCTATCTTTTTTAATATGGAATTACCACACACAAATATCTCTTCAAATTGCATTGTAAAATTTCACAAATGGAAATCCATTGATATGTCATATTTCACTAACTTTCTTGCTTCTTCCTTAAGTTTTTTTTTCTCAATCAGATCCCCTTGATGACAAAATTTCTCTGTTAAATAATGTTCTCCTATCTGGCTTAGATTCCTTTGCTCCTTTGAAATCACAGACCATTTCCTGTGCTGTGGTGTCCCTCAGTGTTCAATCTTGGGCCCCTTACTTTTTAGTATTTACATTTTTCCTCTTGGTCAGCTCTTAAGATCTCTCGGTCTTAATTATCATTTTTACGTAGACGATACACAGATTTGCATTAATTCTAAACCTGGTGATAACGTGGTAGTCACTTTTCTTTCACATTGTATTTCTAAGATAAAAATTTGGATGGCTCAAAATTTTCTCTGTCTTAAAAGTAATAAGAATGAAGTAATGTCCATTGGCTTTCCTCACCAGCTTTGTAAAGCTGGCTCTTTAAATTTAACCATGGATGGCTATGCTTTGAAGTTTCAAACAAAATTTTAAAAACCTAGGAGTTATATTTGATGCAAGTCTGTCTTTTGATCCACATGTGCAGAATACTGTTAAAACATCCTTCTTTCATCTCAGAAATATTGCAAGATTGCACTCTATCTTTTTCTGTGGCTGAAAAGTTGATCAAGACTTTTGTCCTTTCTCGCATTGATTACTGCAATGCGCTCCTGGCTGGGCTCATCCTAGCATTCAGAATCCTGACCAGGTCCAGGACAAGTGAGCACATCACTCCTATTTTGGAATCCTTGCACTGGCTCCCTGTCAGGTTTCGTGTAGGTTTTTAAATTCTTACGCTTACATATAAGGCTTTGCATGGTTTGGCTCCTCCTATTTGGCTGAGCTTTAATTGCTTTTAACAGACTCGTTAGAGTATTACAGGTGATAGGGCCTTCTCATCTTACACTCCAAAACTGTGGAACTCCCTTCCATCTGATCTTAGAGAAGCCCAGTCTTTTAGTGTATTTAAATCTTCTCTTAAAACTTATTTCTGTAGGATTGCTTTTACTTGATTACTTTTAGTTTTTTGTTATTTAATTTTTATTACTATTATTGTTATTAATAATTGAATTGTATTTTATTATTGCCTGTTTTTTGATATATGTCTTTATACTCTCATATAAAGTGCCTTGACAGGCCTTTCTAAAGGCTCTATATAAAATAAAGTTTACTAATATTATTATTAACAGTCTTTTAATAAAGACACATCATGAGAGTGTGTCATGGCCCTAAACAAGACCAAACCATCAAGGTAAACTTTGTTCCATTTTTAAGCCAGTGACATTGGACATGCTGTAGATTGTGAGGAAAGTGTAAATACATCACAGCATTATACCATAAACTTTTTTCATGATAGATAGATAGATAGATAGATAGAGTACATGGCCAAAAATATGTGGACACCTGACCATCACACCTATACAAACTTGTTGGCATTCCATTCCAAAACCATGGACATTAATATGGAGCTTCCCCCCTTTGTGGCTATAACAGCCTCCACTCTTCTGGGAAGGCTTTTTACAAGATTTTGGAGTGTGTCTGTAGGAATTTGTGCCAATTCAGACAAAAAGATCATTTTTGAGGTCAGACACTGATGTTGGACAAGAAAACATGGCTCACAATAGATATTTCAGTTATCCCAAATGTCTTCAGTGGGGTTGAGGTCAGGGCACTGTGCAGGCCACTGGCGTTCCTCCACCCCAAACTCATCAAACCATGTCTTTATGGATCTCACTTTGTGAACAGGGACACAGTCATGCTGAAACAGGAAAGGGCATTCCCCAAACTGTTGTCATAAACATACAATTGTCTAAAATGTCTTTACAGTGCCTTGCAAAAGTATTCATACCCTCTGAACTTTTCCACATTGTCACGTTGCCACCACAAACAAAACATGTATTTTATTGGGATTTTATGTGATAGACCAACACAAAGTGGCACATAATTGTTAAGTGGAAGGAAAATGATAAATGGTGTCCAAAGTTTTTTACAAATAAATATCTGAAAAGTGTGATGTGCATTTGTATTCAGCCCCCCTGAGTCAATACTTTGTAAAACCACCTTTCACTGCACTTACAGCTGCAAGTCTTTGGGGTATGTCTCTGCCAGATTTGCACATCAGGAGAGTGAAGTTTTTGCCTATTCTTCTTTGTAAAATAGCTCAAGCTCAGTCAGATTGGATAGAGAGCGTCTGTGAACAGCAATTTTCAAGTCTCGCCACAGATTCTCAATTGGATTTAGGTCTGGACTTTGACTGGACCATTCTAACACATGAATATGCTTTGATCTAAACCATTCCATTGTAGCTCTGGCTGTACGTTTAAGGTCATTGTCCTGCTGGAAGGTGAACCTCCGCCCCAGTCTCAAGTCTTTTGCAGACTCTAACAGGTTTTCATCTAAGATTGCCCTGTATTTGGCTCCATCCATCTTTCCATCAACTCTGACCTGTCCCTGCTGAAGAAAAGCATCCCCACAACATGATGCTGCCACCACCAGTTAGGTTTCTGCCACAGAAACCTAACTGGCAGATGCGGATATTTTGGCCACCTTACGCACTGTATTGAACGGCACGTCAAGTGACTGGTGGGAAGTTGCTTGATCCTCCATAACGATATGAGACAGGTTTGAATCGGCTTTCCTCTCTGCCTTCCTCACTGATGACTACGAAGACGAGCTGGCTGAGTGAGTCTGGACTAGGACACAGGGAGAGAATGAAACCATCAGACATTTTGCCTTCATGTATAGAGCCCTCTTCAAAAGTTGGAAGTCCACCTTAACAGAAAGTCAGTTGGTAAGATGATTCTCAAAAACATCAAGCCTTACCTCACCAGCCAACTATGCAGTTGGGTAAACACTGTTGAGGAGCTAGTGAAACTTGGTCATCAGTTGGAGAAGAACCATGAGCAACAACTACGATATGAAGGAAGTATGGGCTTTAAACATCATCCAGCACCACAAAGACCCACCTCTAACCGACCCATTGATAAGCCACAGGTACAGTAGAGATCATCAGTCACCTGGCAACTGTCCTCATTTTACCTCCCCTCAAACCAACCAGCCTCCCATCAGCAGCAAGCATCCCTTCTCCCCTCCAAAGCCTGGGGGTCAGCCTTCTAATAATGCTGTGTTGGCTACAGGTACACCCAAATCATCCCCAAGCCCTAGGAAAATCACTTCCATTACTTCTAAATCAGTTGCTGTACCTCAACAATTAGTCCCCATCAGTATTGGTGCCTGGAAAGGAAAAGCCATTGTGGATACAGGGGCAAGTGACACACTTATCTATGAGAGTCTTTTGAAGGAGCTCACCCCACAAGACACTCTCTATCCCTTGTCCCTTGGTCCTCTCTATCTGGCCAATGGTGAGGCCAAAGTTCTTCTAGGTTGGATGAATGTAGAGATTACTCTCTCTAATGTAGAGATTACTCTCCACCACCAGAGTCTTTTTTGACCGATAGATTACAGTGTGTTAGGGTAAACTCTGCTTTGTCTTCCCCTATTGTTACCAATACAAGGGGTATTGGGAAAGGGATGTTGTTTGATGCTGGCTGTTTTATTTTATTTGTAATGAGTTGTAACCTGTTGATGTTTGTTTGTATTTGTTAATTGTTGTTGTTGATCACTGAAGAGTTGCCACAGATACAAAAAGAATTTCCAAAAGGACAATAAACTAAACTAACTAACTGTGGCACCTGACACTCTTTCCCGGATGCAATGCCCATGCACAAACCATAGCGACACTTCTCCGGAAAGAAATTCTTACTTGATGGGGCGTCCCGGACCTCATCCTGTCAGACAGAGGTACCTAATTTGTTTCCTCTATATTCAAGGAGTTGTGTGCAAAATGGAATGTTACACCAAAACTAACAACTGCCTATCACCCACGAACAAACGTGATGGAGAGACTTTGTATGTATGATTTTGAGATGTAGTTTGATGATGGAGATGATGGAGAGAGTTTGATACTGATAGCGGCATCCTATCAGTTTTGTAGCATTTGGCTGAATGTGAGGAGAGAGTAGAGCCCTAAACACCTCAGAATACTGTGGAGAAGGTCGGCGTATCATTGTCAAAATCTACAATCAAGAGAAGCCTTCATGAATGTAAATACAGAGGGTTTACAACAAGGTGCAAACCACTGGTAACATTCAAGAACAGGAAAGCCAGATGAGACTTTGCCAGAAAACATCTAAAAAAGCCTCCCTTGTTCTGGAATAAGATTCTTTGGACTGATGAAACCAAGATTAACTTGTACCAGAATGATGGCAAGAGAAAAGTATGGTGAAAGAAAGGAACAGCTCATGATCCAAAGTATACCACATCATGTGTCAAACATGGTGGAAGCAGTGTTATGGCATGGGCATGTATGGCTGCCAATGGAACAGGCTCACTGGTGTTTACTGATGATGTGAGTGCTGACAGAAGTAGTGAGATGAATTCTGAGGTGTTTAGGGCTATACTCTCTGCTCACATCCAGCCAAATACTACAAAACTGATAGCACGCCTCTTCACAGTGCAGATGGATAACGACCCTAAACATACTGCGAAAACAACTCAAGACTTTTTGAAGGCAAAGAAATGGAATATTCTTCAATGGCCAAGTCAGTCGCCTGATCTCAACCCAATAGAGCTGCTTTTCACTTACTGAAGACAAGACTGAAGGCAGAAAGACCCACAAACAAGCAGCAACTGAAGGTGGCTGCAGTGAAGGCCTGGCAAAGCATCTCCAGGGAGGAAACTCAGAGTTTGAGTTTTGAGAACATGGGCTCCAGACTTCAGGCCGTCATTGACTGCAAAGGATTTTCATCCAAGTATTAAAATTATGGTTATACTTACAATTATGTCACTTTGTCCAAATACCTTTGAGCTCCTGAAAATGGAGGTACTTTACTGAAAATGGCTGTAATTCCTAAATGGTAAATGCCATATTTTGGAGCCTCTTAAAATAAAGCTGAAAGTCTGCACTTCGATCACATCTTGATTGTTTTATTTCAAATCCATTGTGGTGGTGTATAAAGGCAAAATCACAAAAACTCTGTCATTGTCCAAATACTTCCAGACCTAACTGTATATGTGTGTGTGTGTGTGTGTGTGTGTGTGTGTGTGTGTGTGTGTGTGTGTTTGTGTGTGTTTTAATTCCTCATATTACCCAATTATCAATTAGTCCATATATAATCAATATATACTTGTTTTTTTTTATTATGAATCTTTTAATAAATAAAAGGTGGGCATGAAGAATTATGGTTTTTCCATTATAGCTCTTATAGCTCTTCTTACTTTTCATATTATCAGCATGGTATGGTATGTAATTTTCAGACTGAAGCATGCTCTCAAGATTCAGGTGTTAATGAAAACCTCCTTAAAATCAATCTGTTGTGAACAAGAATGTGCATGCCAGGGCCTAGGATACAGTTTTATCTGTGTGCTGACCTTCAGATAGCAGCCTAAGTAAGATGTTTTGAGAAAGGGCTTTGTGAGTATGTAGGGCTAAACATTGAAGGGACAACACCTGTGTATGTACATGAAGCTTCAATAAAACTATTCAACTTGTCCAAGTTTGTGCCTGCTTGCATCTTTATTAAGAAGAAAATCATAAAATTATTTCACAATCCATCACCTAATATGACCGACCCTCCAGGCAGGAAGCAAACCACTGCCATGCTGTGCCACGAATTCCAAGATTCATGAGGATGGACAAGAGAGTCTTGTGGTGGACTGTGTCAAATACTGCTGAACGTTCAAAGAGGATGAGAACTGATGACAATTTGGCTGATTTAGTGGCATTGAGCTTCTTATTGACGGCCACAAGGGCAGTTTCTGCCACTTTGAAGCCAGACTGGATAGAATCTAGGAGGTGGTTCTATGAGAGATAGAGACAGTTGATTGTAGACAGTATTGAGGATTTTGGAAAGAAAAGTGAGAAGCGACACCAGTCGGTAGTTGCTGATATCTGAAGGATCCAATGTGGGTTTCTTCAAGATGGGAATAACCCTTGCTGGCTGGAATGCAGTTGGTACATGACCTGATGTTATGGAGTCATTAATGATAGTAGCAATGAAGGGGAGGAGGTCTTGTGAGATGGTTTAGAGCATTGTGGAATAGATTAGATCCAATGGGCAGACAGTGGGATTGCAGGACAAGATAAATTGCAGGATTTCTTCTGTTGATAGATGAGAAAAATGTATCAGGGAAAGAGAATGGGAATCCTGAATGCGTAGTGTAGGAGTTGGGGTAGGAGTGAAGGTCTGGCAGATTTTTTCAATCTTCCCATCATAAAAGGTTGCGAAGTCTTCAGCAGTTAGGGAGGACAGAGAAGGACGAGCCAGCAGGTTAAGCAGTAAAGGAAAGATGTTCTGGAGCTTGCAAGGATCTTGTGCAGAAGCTTCCAGTTTTCCTTATAGAAGGCAGTCTTAGCAGTCACGTGGTAAGAGATGAGATCGGCTGAGATTTCAGTCTAAGGTATTCCAACCTTATATGCTATGTTATAGAATTCCTATTTAGTCAGTGATAATATTAAAATGATATCTATGCTCATATAAACTATCCCTAGTTATCCCTAATGAGCAAGCCAGTGGCAAGGAAAAACTCCCTGAGATGATATGAGGAAGAAAACAGAAGAGGAACCAGACTCAAAAGGGAACCCATCCTCATCCGGGAGCAACGGATAGTGCGATTATAAATAAATCCCTTCTATTATTGTGTACTATAAGGACAAATTGTGCAACCAATAAATTCATCACAGTCATCTTCAGATTTACATTTACATTTACAGCATTTGGCAGACGCCCTTATCTAGAGCGACTTACAAAAGTGCTTTGAAGTCTATCAAAAAATATATTCTGATACTGGCTCGCTAGGTCACAAATTAGGAATTGGGGAGGTGATAGACAAGTGATCTGACAATACATTTTTTTTGTAAGTGCTAATTAGTAAGTCTTTAGACGTGGTTTGAAGACTGCCAGTGACTCAGTATCAGATTAGCAATGTGAGAGGAAAAAGGACAGTTCATTGTCCATGGTTATCCCAAGGTTGTGTGCAGTAACTGAAGGCGAGATCACAGAGTTGTCTAGGGAGATTGCAAGATCCTGAGATGGGGATGAATGACCTGGGAGCAGTAAGTGCTTCTTAGGTCAAAGTGGCTCCAAAAAGTAGTAGAGTATCAGGGTTTACATTTACAGAATTTGGCAGATGCCCTTATCCAGAGCAACTTATATTTATCTCTTTTTTTTAGATATATAGCTGGGTAGTTGAGAGTTAAGTGCCCAACAGTGGCAGCACTGGGATTTGAACTCACATTCTTCTGATCAGCTGGCCAATATCTTATCCACTGAGCTTCCACTGAGCTACCACTACCCCTTTGGCCCCACATGGATAGCCTACAGATCACCATGGGTTTACTGTGGATGATACCAGACAGACACCCTAAAGGATAAGATTGTGGCAGTGGGGGCATGGTCAAGCATCAGCTGTGGATGGAGAGGAGGTGGGTTGAACCAGCAGGTAGCATGATAATTCACCCGTGTCTTATTACTACCTGTCTATTTATGTGTGTTTCTTTGTGCTTTCAGTAACTGTGGTAACCAGAGAGAGAGAGGGGCATAGTTGGTGGAGTGTGCAACACACATACAAATGCCCACAGGGGGCCAACTTGAAGTTAAACCAGGCGAAAGTTAGGTTTGTTCTTTTTTGGGTGAGTTTTTGAATGTGCAGTGAAAATAAATTTGAGAGCAAAGCTCTGCTGAAATTCTGCCCGCCTCCTGAGTCTTCCTCTGCACCCATATGAAACAGTTCTACATGCCTAAAGACAGCAATTGCCTAAGAATAGTTTACACTCAAGTCTTTATCATTAAAAATTTGATAACTTCAATTCAATTCAATTCAATTCAATTTTATTTGTATAGCACTTTTAACAATGGACATTGTCACAAAGCAGCTTTACAGAAATAAATGGATTCAAAAATTATATTGTAAATATGTGAATTTATCCTAATGAGTGAGCCAGTGGTGACGGTGGTGACAAACTCCTTGTGACAATATGAGGAAGAAACCTTAAGAGGAACCAGACTCAAAAGGGAACCTATCCTCATCTGGGTGCAACGGATAGTGCGATTATAAATAAATCCCTTCTATTATTGTGTACTATATGGACAAATAGTGCAACTGTGCAACCAGTAAATTCATCACAGTTTTTGCAAGAAGTCCGATTGGTTCAAATCTATCCACTGTTCATTGATGGTATGAAGGTGCTCGTGGCAACTGCAGCCCCAAAGCCACCACAGCAATCGCAGTCCCAAGCCATTACAGTACAGCTCCCCATATGAGATCCCCAAACCATCTCCACAGTCCCCAAGCAGCACCATTCCCAGCAATCCAAACGGTTCTTCAGACCGTCCATATGGGGCCCCAGCAGCAGCAAGTGAACTCAACCGATGAGAACTCCAACCAGAAGTAGGGCATCAGGATGGGTCAGGAGAGCAGAAGGGGTCAGGATCACTGGCATCTCAGAAGTAGCATGTGTAGCTCGACAGAGAGAGTGGGAGAGAGAGAGATGGAGAGAGAGGAAGAGATTGTTAGGTAAGCTTTTGTCCTCTAATGATTAAGGACAATGTACTTGTGTGCAAGCAGGGACTCCGGCAAAAACTAGCTATGACAGCATAACTAAAAGGGAGAGCCAGAATCTAACACAGACATGAGGGCACCCTGGGACATAAGGCAGCCAACCACTCCACCTTCAGTTAACTTCAGTTAAAAGAGATACAAAATACCTGTCTAGCCAAGAAGGCCCAGCAGCGTCTCCACTTCCTGCAAAGGCTGAAGAGAGCCAAACTCCCCTCCCAGCCTCACCACCTTCTACAGTGGGACAACAGAGAGCATCCTTACCAGCTGTCTCACAGTGTGGTATGGAAACAGAACAGTCTCTGACCAGAAGAACCTACAGTGACTTGTGATAACAGCAGAAAAGACCAATTACCAATGCCTTGTACATTAACCACTGCATCCGCAAATGCACCAGCATGGGAGATGAAGGCTCTCACCCATCTCATGGACTCATCATCTTCTTGCCATCTGGCAGAAAGTACTGGAAAATCCATGCCACCACCAGACTCTTCAACAGTTTCTTCCTAGATGCATTCAGATTATTCAACACCCGGCTGCCTCCCAATGCTCACCTGGACTATTCAAACACCTAACCCGGTACGGCTCAATACCACTGCACACATGCACTTTAAAAGCTGAATCAGACGCTTTTTATTAATGACTTGATGTGTGATTCTCCTGTGCAGCCACGTGTGCTAATGTACTGTATACAAAAGAAAATTTCATGCAGCCTGTTGTGTTGTGTATGCTTGTGAAGCACACTGCATAGAACTTTGGGTTACATTCTAAATGCCTGGCCAGGATGAAAAAAAGACTAAATATAGTTTTTATTTGATTACACTTACTTCCAAGTACATTAATTTAAAGAATAAATTAAATTTAAACTGAAAGTATTATTCACTGGTGCATCCAACATTCCATTCACTTCAGCTTAGAAAAATATATCTTTTCACATACTATCTGCTTATGAAGCTTTGAGAAATGTATTGATTTTGTGGCATAGAAATAATTCATTAAAATGGAAAGTATGAATCAGTTAAATATATAAATTATATTATTTTCTTTATATTAAGTTAGATTTTTAAAACATTTTTCGTTTTTTTAGGGAGGAATCATGTTTGCTTTCAGTCTTTTTTCAAAAGAGTCCATTCCGTGTTGTGTATTGGACATTGTAAGACCTTCTTCGACTGTAACGTCTCCTTAAGGCAGCACAGCAGCCACACAGCAGACACTGAGAGATACATAGAAAAAAAGAGAAAAAGAAATGAAAATGAGATGAGAGAGAATTGAGAATCTGATTTTTGAAGTTGCTGAAAATTGCTACCTATTTTATTTAAACTAGGAATCTTTAGTATTTGAAAACTTATCCTAAAGATACTAAACTTTAACATTTTGGTGAAACTTACACAGAGTAGAATCCAGCATGGTATGAGAATAATGGCTATACTGCAGGGGATAATGATGGCCAGTGCCCATCCTGGAAGCCCTTCCTCATCGGGGGTCAGCAACAATTCAATCCCAAAGGTTGTGGGTGCTAGGGTAGGATGGGGTGGGTCACTCAGACCACTAACTAAGAGTATCTGAGTAAGAAATCCACTTGGTACAAAACTGAGATCACTTTCCGAAATGACATATTCTGAATCAGCCACAATCATGGTAGAGTTACTCCTAAAGGGAATGAGACCAAATTAAATAAATTGTGATGACATTTTAAAGTTCAGTTTTATACTTTTTCACATATAAATCTGTTCTCAGGGAGGTTTGAGTCATTACTTACATATAGTTTGCTCTTGGGAAGATAAATGGTTTAGAATTTGGGGAATTCAGAATTCTGTTAAACTGAATATAAATGTAAAGATTATATACACTTGTAATGTTTCAAATAATTCATAATTGATTTTATTTTATTATATGACCTGCTAGACTGGCCATACTCACCAGGCCATTGATGGTGTCTTGGATTAAATCATATGTTTTGTTCTGTAGTTCAGTGTTCATAGAAAAACTCACATTGCTAATTTCAAATCCAAAGCTAATAATGTACGAGTTGTTCCCAAATTCTAGAAATAAAATGTGAGAGTTATAAACTATAAACTACATCTTAATATTTTTTTACAAAACTCCATAATCAGGAAAGAGACTCACTCTGATAGGTGACATTCTGTATGCTGACAGGATTATACACTCTTACTGGTTCAATATCTCGTGCTAATCTGACATTTGAGTCCAGCAGAGTATTGGCAGCTTTGATAACATCAGCCTCACTCGGTACATTTGTCAAGTTCTTAAACACTAGACGGAGATAAATCATCACAGTCCCCAGTCTGAAACGGGAGAGGAAGTAAGATGTGGTTAATCAACACTATGTGCAGATGAAAGGGGAATAAAAGTATCAGAATCAGAATCAGAATTAGCTTTATTCGCCAAGTGTGTGCGCAGACACACAAGGAATTTGTTGTGGTTCCCCTTCAGGAACTCGAGCTGCATCGAAACGCTATGGGAACGCCTTCAGCGTGACCACGCTCTGAATAACGTGTGTAATCAGTTCAATGGATGGACGAGATGTCACCGGCGGGGTGACATAGTGACCCGGAAGCTTAAAAGCACGAGTGGTGGATACAGCGGCAGCTTTCTGTCATTCAGCAAGCACTCTGTGTGTGTCAGTCTGATTGTGTATTGTCTGTCTAAGCATTATCTCAAAAACGAAAGAAAAAACAAAACATAAGGGCGAGAGCGGGCTGCGTTGTCTGCTTGGGAGTGGAGCACGCAACGTCGGCTCTCGAGGGAGCCGGCTGCTCGCATTGCGAGCGTTTGCCACTGCGTGCGCTTCGCTCCCGGAGGGCTCTCTTTGAGGAGGGAGCTTTCACCCGCGTTCCTCGCGGTGCTAGCCCCGCTTCTGCCGAGGCGGAGCGGCGGTTACACTCGTGGGGTTCGCAAATAGATTTGGTGGAGGAAATGGAGACGGGTGAGTCCCTTTCTCCTTCCTCACCCACCAGATCCACTGCCCGCTCTCCGGGATCGGAAGCCCGCTTTGAGGTTTCTTCCCCCCAGGGAGAGGGCTCGGCACTCTGCCTGTCTTCCTCCGAGGAGGTTGACGTGGAGGGCGCCGATGATGATTCGCCCCCTCAATCTCCCCAGTATGAGGAGCTGTTGGAGGTGGTTACTCGTGCTGTGGCCAAGCTAAACATTGACTGGCCCACCGAGAAACGGGCTGAACCGCAGAAAAGCAAGCTTGATGAACGTTTTCTGCGAGGTAAGCCACCACCTCCACGTCGGAGCCTGCCTTTCTTCCCCGAGGTGTTGAGGTAGTGGGGGAGGCCTTTTTCCGCCCGTATATTCAGTCCCGCCTCTAGTTATTATGCCAATGTGGCGGGGCTGGATGATCACGGTTACAGGGTGATGCCCCAGGTTGAAAAGACGTTTGCGAGCTATCTGTCCCCTGGCACGGCATCGTCCCTGAATGCTCCGGCACTGCCCTCCAAGCCGCTGTGGCCCACCTCAGTGCTGGTGGGCAAAGGGTACACAGCAGCAGGTCAGGCTGGTGCTTGCTTGCACACCATGGCGGTTTTGCAGGCTTACTAGGCTGATCTGCTAAAAGAGCTAGATGAGGGCAGGGAGATTACATCTGAGCATGTCACTGAGCTCAGACGAGCCGCCGATCTGCCTCTCCGCACCACCAAAGAGACCGCCCACGCTATTGGCAGGTCCATGGCAGCACTGGTGGCGGCGGAGAGACATCTGTGGTTGACCCTGTCTGATATGAAAGAGAAGGACAGGGTCTTCCTCATGGACGCCCCGCTTGCACCTTCTGGCCTGTTTGGCAACGCCGTCAGTTCCGTTGTCGACAGGTACCAGGAGGCTCGTACACAGTCGCCGGTGTTCCAGCGGTTCCTCCCTTGCCGCTCTCTAGCTCTTGGGGCTGCCGGGCAGGAGCAGCCCCCTCCGTGTGCCAGCTCCTCATACCAAGAGGCGCAAAAACAGCTCTGGGCCGGGGTCTTCTAAGGCAAAGCTGGATCTGCGGACCGTTCTTCTGTCTAAGAGGACCTCGGCCAAGAAGTCCTGAAGGACTTTTGAGGGCAGGCCCCTCTGGGGAAGAACAGTGTACACCTCATCATACGGTGCCTGTCTCTCCTCAGTGACCTCAGGAGATCGACCTGCCAACCCTGCCACCCATGGTGCTTCAGGGAGCAGCGGTCTCTGGCGGGCGCTTCTCTCAGTTTCCGCCTGGGAACGTAGCAGTACTGGGAGGCTCGCTACATGTTCGGAGTCGTTCCCGCCCACCTGAAAGAGCTGGGGTTAAGACTAAATGCCAAGAAAAGTGTGCTTTCTCCAGTACAGAGAACCACTTATCTGGGCGTGGTGTGGGAATCGACCACGATGCAGGCACGTCTGTCTCCTGCTCAGATCGAGTCGATCCTCACAGCAGTCGCGAGAGTAAGAGAAGGCCGGTCAATCACTGTAGAGCAGTTCCAGAAACTGCTGGGTCTGATGGCAGCTGCGTCCAACGTGATACCTTTTGGCCTGGAGAGTGGTCATGAGTGGCCGCTCAGCCCGCGGTCTGTGGAGCGGCTACATCAACCACCAGGGAGGTCTGTATTCGCGCCCCCTTTACAGGGGGACCTTGTGTGGTCCCAGGGGAAACTCCTCTCGCTGAGAGCAGTTTACATCCCTGGACATCTCAATATGGGAGCAGACGCCCTGTCGAGGCAGGGGCCGAAGCCTGGGGAATGGAGGCTCCACCCCGAGGTGGTGGAGCAGATATGGAGAGTGTTCGGCCGGGCTCAGGTGGATCTGTTTGCGACTCAGGAGACATCGCACTGTCCCCTCTGGTTCTCTCTGACTCATCCAGCTCCTCTCGGACTGGATGCTATGGTACAGACTTGGCCAAGGCTGCGTCTGTATGCCTTTATGAGTTCTGGAGAGGGTGCGCCGGGACGGGGTCCGTCTGTTGCTAGTAGCCCCGTTCTGGCCAGGCCGAGTGTGGTTCTCGGACCAGATTTCCTTTCTCGACAGCTCTTCATGGGAGATTCCCGTCAGGAGGGATCTCCTCTCACATAGCTTCCGGTCTCTCAGCCGAGGTTGTTGAGACCATTCTCCAATCCAGAGCTCCCTCAACGAGGAAACTGTATGCCTTGAGGTGGAAATGTTTCACTTCTTGGAGGTCTACGGGGTGGCCATTGCAGGTTATCACGCCCCTCTCGGTGGTCAGTCTGTGGGCAGACACCTCCTAGTTACACGTTTCCTCCGCGGTGTGCTGAGGCTCAGGCCTCCGGTGCGATCTCGTGTCCCTCCGTGGGACCTGGCTGTGGTGTTAGAGGCTCTCTGTAAACCCCCTTTCGAGCCTATAGAGGGGATTTCTGATCGTCTTCTCACTATAAAGACTGCCTTTCTTCTGCCGATTTCCTCTCTTAAGAGAGTTGGGGATCTACAGGCCCTCTCAGTGGCCCCCTCTTATTTAGACTTCACGCTCGGTCTGGCCAAAGCGTTTCTCTACCCTCGAGCGTGTTATGTACCTAAAATTCCCTCCTCTACACCACGGCCGGTCATACTCCAGGCCTTCAGCAGAGGCTTAACTGTATGTGTCCAGTGCGAGCACTGGACGCATACATCCACAGAGCTGCCCTGTGGAGAAGGGCGGACCAATTGTTTGTGTGTTATGGTCCCCCTAAGAGGGGTCTTCCTGCTACTAAACAGACCCTCAGCCAGTGGATCGTGGATGCCATCTGTCTAGCCTATGAGTCCTCTGATCTCCCCTCGCCCTTGGGGGTAAAGGCTCACTCTACCAGAAGCGTGGCAGCCTCCAAGGCCTTTTTGGCAGGTGTATCCATGCAGGACATCTGCAACGCTGCGGGTTGGTCCACGCCTCTGAAGTTTGCCAGGTTCTATGGCCTCGATATGCGAGCCACTCCGGGCTCTTCTGTTCCCGTAGCTGTACTCTTCCACTCTAGGCAGGGATTCGTAAGTCTGGCGGTGTGGGCATACTAGTTCCCATAGCGTTTTGACGCAGCTTGAGTTCCTGAAGGGGAACGTCTCTAGGTTACGCATGTAACCATGGTTCCCTGAGGTAACGAGACGTTGCGTCTCAGTGCCATACTTCTGGCATCCCTGTGAGCGTTTGCTTCATTCCTCAGAAGCTGCTGCTGTATCCACCGCTCGTGCTTTTAAGCTTCCGGGTCGCTACGTCACCCCGCCTGTGACGTCTCGCCCATCCATTGGACTGATTACACACATGATTCAGAGTGTGGTCATGCTGAAGGCTTTCCCATAGCGTTTTGACGCAGCGTCTCATTCATGCGTAACCTAGAGACGTTTTTTAAGGTGCTCTTGGTACATACATACTTACATACATACATACATACATATCTGACATGAGACCAGTTAGTATGCTAATAATAATAATAATAATAAAAAGACAACTAATTAGAATTGATGTCCAGATAAATATGAAATATGGCCCTTATTTATCAGAGTTGCATGGTCACACTTCCCACTGACAGTTTCGTTATTCATCAGTTTTTCTTTTAAATTCAAATCTTCTTGGAGTGTGTGTAAATTTGAACATAATGTCATAACAACCAGAAAAATGTTTAATTTGCACTTTAATAATCAAAATCAAATAGTCAATAATTATTGTAAGTTTAGTATAGTAGTGTAAATAACAACGATAAAAATTTACAAGTACAGTATGTAACACAAAGTAAAATATTTTTTTTTTAAAAAAAGGCTTGAATACTTTTTTTTAGTACTATTCAAAATGGATTCGTTTTCTGAACATTTGTGTGGTTAGTAATGTTGTCAGAGGATGTCTACTAATTCTGAAAGATTCACATGGAATAGGCAATGTCCATAATTCACAGAAATGACAGGCATGTCTTCCTGATAAAAGGATATATGTACTGGTGTTTTAAAGAAGGTAAAATATGGAGGAATCTTTCCAGACAGCAGAGATTACAGAGATACTGTGGCAATAATTAAATTAACCACCTCCACATGTAAAACTAATTCCATCTGAATAGGGCTGAATAGGGTCGTCTCCTTTTCAGTGTTTGTTTAATTTCTTTTAGCATTTTGTTTATATGAAAAAGGATTTGTTTATTTGTTTTTTTGGAACTATTTGAGTACTAAAATGAATAAAAAGAAGTTTCTTTCATTGGATCTTGGGTAGCCTGCTTTATGCTTACTTGTTATTGGCTCACTGTACCAGGAGGTCTTTCATGTAAATCAGATGTATATGATGGTAAAATGGGGTGTGTTTTATGCATATGCCATGTAAATAAGTGACTAGGGTTAGTTTCTCACAGTGGAAGTTGATTCACTCATTTTCATGTCATTCAACAGTTTTGTTTATCAGAAGATGAACATCATTCTACATTTCTACATCATTCTGTGCATTAAAATCTGCACTCGTTTCTGCACAACTTTGATAAATAAGGGCCAGTGCTTGTTTTAATGGGAGACACTTCATTAATTATATCATTAATAGTGCACAGTGAAATTATTTTATGAATGAAAGCACTTACAGAGGTGGAGGTGAAGTGCTCTGCACAGAGGTGGTTGGTGACAAACCTACAAAAACAAGATCTAACTTATAGATACTGCAAGTAAAGGTCATATGTAAGATACACAGTGAGCTCAATTATATATATTTATAAAGTTTAAAATGAATATACCATATGCATTTAAAACATTGAGCAAGTTGGTTAGTTTTGTAATGTTTTCCCCTTGGAAATTGTACCGCATTTCCCCGACAATCTGATTAAATATGCTCCTGTAAATCAGATAATTTAGCATTAGATCTGTGTAATTCAGTGTTATGTTACCAAAGTTGAGTTTAAAAAAGTTACTTGGTTACATACATGAAGTTGGTTTTTTGTGGACGCAAAGTAGAATTCACTGGATCAGCCAGGATTATGATAAGCTAATGAAAGAAAAAATGTTATATGGATTTACCCTGCATAGCAAAACATACTTGAGGCTAATTAATATGATGAAAAACATTCTGGGATTCAGTAGATTATTATTGCCCTGTTAATGGAGATGGAGATAGAATCACTTCTTTATATATATATATATATATATATATATATATATATATATATATATATATATATATATATATTTGTGTATTGAGTGTTTGGCCAGCTTATCCTTCAATCTGCTGTCTTTACAAAAGAGTGCAACAAATTCACAAAACATCTGCATTATTTTATTAATTAAACAAATCAACATAGTGATTTAAAAGGGTGACAAATTTTTAGCGTGATATCGCAGCTAAAAAAATTCAAGTAAAAAACAAATAGAAATGTTCTATGGGAAAAAAGAAAAACTTGGTTGCATAAGTGTGCACACCCTTTCATTATGGGGCATGATATGATATGACATGACATGATAATTACTTTTGAACATTTTGAATGTATTAATCAATCATATTCAAAATGTTCAAAAGTAATTATCATACACCTGTCATCACTGAAGTGATTAACAGCAAATATTTCTGTAGGATCTTCTTGGTTTCATCCAGCTGCTGAAGCTATGGTCTGCAAAGAGCAAAACATGCATAGAATCTCACTGTGGAAAGGAATTTCCAAAACATATAGATGTACCATGGAACACAATGAAAGTCACCAGTAAGTGGAAAAAATGGGGCCTCACAGTGACATTACCAAGAAACAGACCTCCCTCCAAAATTGATGAAAGGACAAAACAAAAACTTATCAGGGAGGCTTCTAAGAGACCTACAACAACATCAAGATCACGGCCTGTGCACAACATGGGACTCAGCGTATCACCAGGTTTTGCAAACTAGTGATTCTCTAGCTAGCAATTTTCAGTGTATCTGTTTATTAAACCTTTGTGAACAAGACATACAATCGACAAGCTCTCCTGGGCATAAAAATTAAGTGTGAAAACACTGGATTTGACTTCCATCAGCTACCACTGGGGATAGCCAGGACACTGTGCTTGAGTAAACCAGCCAATCTCACAGGGAGTGCTGAAAAGATGGGGTAAGTGAGGTGAGCTGTCTAGGCTTAGCTAGACTAAGGCTAAATTCTCACTGACTAGTGTTACCTAGTACCTTCTTCACCAATGTACAGTCAACTAGACAGACAAATTGCATCTATGAATCACTTGGAAAATGCTGATAGACTGCAACATAATGATTTACACAGAAACTTGGCTCAACAGCAATAACCCAAACAGTGTTATTGACCTTCACAGCTGATAGAACAGTTGTAGACTCCAGTAAAGTAGAAAGTGGGGGTGTTTGCACCTTTGTAAACAAAGCCTGGTGCATGTATACTGTTATTTCAGAGACCCAGTGTTCTACTGATATTGAGTTCTGAATTATTGAGTTCCTGTTTTCGAATCGTTTGCCGGGAGTTTCTTGCCTGTGATGGCATTTAAACCATACCATTTTTTTCTTTTTTCATAAATAATTTTGTGCTATTGTTTTATTTTGTTGTATTTTTTCACTTTCCCCTTCTGCCGCATTTTCATTTTCTCAAACAATGCTTTTGTTTTTGTTTAAAGACAGCAAGCAGAGGCCAGCCACATTGGGTCTGTCTAAAATAATCTCAACAAATCTTCAACTAAGGTACGTTAAACACTCAACATGGCAAACATTCAGCTTGTTCAGTGTGTTGAGTGCAGGATGTTTAGTCACTCTTCCTCCATCATTAGTAATACCTTTATCTGTGCTAAGTGTATATTAGTTAGCTCTCTGACAGGGAAGATTGCAGCATTAGAGGTGCAGATCCAGGCTCTAGTGAGGGTTAGTCTGAGTGAGAGCAGTGTAGTTTCTGTAGGGGAAAGTCTGTATGCCTTAGGCGGAGTTAGCAATCCCCCAACTCCGGCATTAGAGCCCTCACAGCGGGGCGAATGGGTGACGACTTAGCGGCATAATCAGCTTATGAAATTAGCTAGGCCTTTAGGGCCACCAGCAGCTTTAGTTAGGTGTATACCGGGAACCAGGGCGCCAGACATAGCAGGTAATCTTAGGGTCTTAGGCAAGTATAGGTTTTCAAAGATAATTAATCATGTAGGAGCTAATGATATATGCCTTCATCAGTCTGAGGTTACTAAGAGTAACATGGTAGAGGTGTGTAAATTAGCAAAGATGATGTCTGATGCTGTAATATGCTCTGGCCCCATCCCAATGCGGCGTGGCGATGTAGCTTACAGCAGGTTATAGTCGCTGAACTGCTGGACGTCCAGATGGTGCTCCAAAAACAATGTGGGCTTTATAGATAATTGGAGTAGTGTTGAGGGCAAGGCTGGCCTGTTAGGGCGGGACGGTGTCCATCCCACTCGGGAAGGTGCTGCTCTCATTTCTTGCAGCATAGCACATAGTCTCAGAACAAGCCTAGTTAATCGGTGACAATCCAGAGCCAAGGCCAGAGAGCAGACAAGCGGGCTAAACCGACCGTCTGCTAGCTGCACTGAGTCGTCACTTAGGTTCCACCGTATTGAGACTGTGTCTGTTCCCTGAGCTAAACAAAAATTTAGAAATACTCAGAATTTTTTTTTTGAAACATCGAATTTAGAAAACATAAAATTAGAAAATAAATAGAAAATTAAAAAATGCCAAGACCTTTGATCTGAAGCTGTTAAATATTAGATCTCTTACATCCAAAGCACTTACTGTTAATGAAACTATTACTGATCAGGAGTTTAATGTACTGGGTACTGTGTGTGACACCAATGTACTGAGGTGTCGCAGTCATTTATAATGATAATCTAGGCATCACACAAAAATGTAGATATAAATTCAAGGCGTTTGAAGTTCTTTATACTAACATATGTAGCCACAAAAAATAAGTCTACCCAGGTGATTCCACTAATTATTATTTACAGACCCCCAGGGCCATATTCTGAATTCTTTTGTGAATTTGCCGATTTTATCTCTAACTTTGTTGTTTCTGTAGACAAAGCTTTAATTGTTGGAGACTTTAATATTCATTAGATAAGGTAGTTCCCCTTAAAAGAAAAAACTAGCACCCTGGTGTAACGACCACACACATACCTTAAAACAGACAAAAATTAGAATGTATACGGCATCAAAATAAATTGGTAGTTTTTCAAACAGCATGGAAGGAGAGCTTCCAGTTTTCTGAGCTATAGAAAATCTCTTAGTGTTGCTAGATCAATGTATCTCTCCACCCTAATAGAAGATAATTTAAAAAATCCTAGATTCTTATTTAATACTGTACCGAATTATTTCACTAATTTCATCATTAATATCATAAACTTGTATACTAGATCCCTTACCTACATGTTTCTTCAAACAGATAATTCCAGAAGCAATTGAACCTCTTCTTAAAAATAATCAATTCTTCCCTTACCACTGGCTATGTACCTAAATCTTTTAAACTAGCATGTATCAAACCCCTGATTAAAAAACCTGACCTCGACCCCTGACCTCGACCCCTGTCAGATCCTAGAAAAGGTTGTAGCACAACAGCTATGTTCATACTTACATTGGAATAGCATTCATGAAATGTATCAGTCAGGGTTTAGGCCTCATCATAGTACACAGACAGCGCTGGTTAAAGTGGTAAATGACCTACTACTGGCCTCTGATCAGGGTTGTGTCTCCTTGCCTGTGTTGCTTGAACTTAGTGCAGCTTTTGATACCATTGATCATGCTATTCTCCTCGATAGACTAGAAAATGTAGTAGGTATTAAGGGGACGGCCGTTTCCTGGCTCAGGTCTTATTTGACTGATTAGTTTGTAGATGTAAATGGTCACTTCTCTTTGCATACTAAGGTAAATTTTGGTGTTCCATATGGTTCTGTTTTAGGTCCACTGCTCTTTTCTTTATATATGCTACCTCTGGGCAAAATTATTCGTAAACATGGTATTAGCTTCCACTGTTACGCTGATGACACACAGTTGTATGTTTCAGCAAAACCAGATTACAAACACCAGCTTAATAAAGTTGAGGAATGTGTAAAAGACATTAGAAACTGGATGCTTATCAACTTTCTCTTACTTAATTCTGACAAGACAGAAAGCTTTCATCTCAGAAATATTGCTAAGATAAGAAATATAATGTCACTTCATGATGCAGAATGCTTTTGCATGATGCTTTTGTTACCTCTAGGTTGGATTTTTGTAATGCCTTACTGTCTGGATGTTCCAGTAGATGCATAAAGAAGCTCCAGTTAGTCCAGAATGCAGCAGCAAGAGTCCTTACTAGAACCAGAAGATATGACCACATCACCCCTATCTTATCTACACTGCATTGGCTCCCAATCAGATTTTGCATTGATTATAAAATACTACTATTGACCTATAAAGCACTAAATGGTCTCGAGCCTCAGTACCTGAGTGAACTTTTGGTCTTTTATGATCCGCCACGCCTACTTCGATCAAAAGGTGCAGGCTATTTATTGGTACCTCGAATAGTGCGTGCTACAGCAGGGGGCAGAGCTTTCTTTTACAAAGCCCCAATTATGGAACAGTCTTCCACTTAGTGTTCGGGGCTCAGACACAGTCTCAGTGTTTAAGTCTAGGCTTAAAATTTGTTTAATCAAGTCTTTTGTGAATAGTTTTTTCTTAGGTACAGGGTCAGGTCTGGAGGGTTCACAGGCATAGAGTGTTGTGGTGAACTGGGATGTTTGGATGCTGTCGCCCCCCCACTCTCACACGTTCACTCAGGTTTGTCGACGGTGGAGTGGCTGGTGCTTTATGTCCCAGGGTGCCCTCATGTCTGTGTTACCATCTGGCTCTTCCTTTTATTTATGCTGTCACAGCTAGTTTTATTGGAGTCCCTGCTTGCACTCTGCACGCAAAGTACACTGTACTTAACATATTGTGACAATTAGCATACCTAACAATCTCTCTGTCGAGCTACACATGCTAATCCTGAGATACCAGTGATCCTGACCCCTTCTGCTCTCCAGACCTCATCCTGATGCCCTACTTCTCTTCACTTTGAAATCACTTGCTGCTGCTGAGCATAGCCCCATATGGACAGCCTAAAGATACATGAGATTACTGTGAATGGTACCACTTAGAAACCATGAAGATGACAGTTTTTCTACGATGGCTTAGGACTACAATTGCTATGATAGGTTTAGGACTGCCACAAACACCTTTGCACTCAAGTCTCCATTAGTGAACAGTTGATTACTTAATTACTTGCAAAATATATTTCATGTTAAAACTGTAATGAGTTTCAATTTTAGAAGGGAATTATTTATAGTTTCACTCTCCAGCCTCACCCATTGAGGATGGGTTCCAATTTGAGTCTGATTCCTCTCAAGGTTTCATACTCATATTGTCCAGGGAATTTCTTTGCCACCATCTCCTCTGGCTTGCTCATTAGGCATAAATGTATGCTTAGAAAATGTTTCAAGAAAGGAACCAATTTGCCAGTACTGAAAAAATGCCACTCCATGACCCACACCTACCATCGAAAAGTTTTTCGAGAAGCTGATCCTCTACCACCTGAAACTCTGCATGATATCAACACTGGACCCACATCAATTTGTTTACTACCCCAACAGGTCAACAAATGACCAACAAATCACCACGGCACTCCACTCTGCCCAGACCCCCCTAGATAATAGCAACTCCTAAATTAGGATGCTATTCATTGACTTGAACTTGGCCTTTAACATCATTCACCCTTCCAAGTTTATCTCCAAGCTTATAGCCCAATACAATTACAGACAGATTACAGACAATTGCAAACAGAGGTAAAGTGTGCTTTAAGTTCTTGAATTTATTCTCTACTGGTAAGGTAGGTTTCTGACTTGTGTACTATCTACTTGACTCAGTTGGATCTAGATTCTCACCACTAGAATTGTTGTATTATTGAATTGTTGTATTGTTGAATTGTATATTGTTGATTCTGTTGTGTTGTTTGGAAGTGTCTGTTAGTCTATGCTAATTAGTTCTCTCAGGTGATTAATCAAGAGTAGTCTCAGTCTTCCTTAAGGTGTGAATTGTGGGCAGGGCTTACTAAGATGTATTGTGTCTGTAGCGGTCAGAAACATAATTTGCAACAGTTAGACACACTAATTTAGAAAGTGTCAAGTTCAATGGTGTATACTCTTGTTTAGTTAAGTGCTACACGTTCTCTCCCAGTTTTATTTTCACAAACCCCACTCCTGACTAAGCCGCAGACATGTGCCACAAACCAATCTCTGTTGTTGCCTCTCACAGACCCAGAAGCTTTCATGCACAAGCCAGAGGCCGCACTACCAGTAACCTCATCTATCCTCCTCTGTTGTCTCAATCTCACACAGTGGTGGTAGGTGGGCTCTGGAACTGCCAGTCTACCGTGAAGAAAGCTGATTTCATCTCAGCCTTGGCTTCCCATTACTCTCTTGACTTTTTGGCACTAACTGAAACCTGGATCTCTCCACAGAACTCGGCTACACCGGCTGCCTTATTATCTGCTTATGCTTTCTCTCACACTCCACGAGAAGCTGGCAGGGGTGGTGGTACAGGTTTACTGTTGTCTCGGAGATGGTGCTTCACACCGTTCTCCCTTTCTCATCTCAACATCTCTTCCTTTGAATTCCATGTAATTACAGTTACCTCTCCAGTCAACCTTCTCATCGCTGTCATCTACCGACCTCCTGGTCCCCTCAGGGCCTTCCTTGAAGAAGTGGATATGCTCCTCAGTCTTTTCCCTACTCACACCCCTCTTACTGTCTTTGGAGACTTCAACCTCCCTGCTGACAAACTCTAGTCCTCTTGCCTTCTCCCTCTTCTGCATTCCTTTTCCTTAACTTTCAACAGCTGTCCTCCTACACATAAAGGAGGTAACACGCTGGACCTTGTCTTCTGTTGCCCCTTTCCTACTACAGACATCAGTGCTACCCCTCTCCATATCTCTGACCATCTCTTGGTATCCTTCACCATCACCCTCCCTATCATGCCTAAAACCACCAGCCATCTATACTTCTCTCCCACTCATAAAAACCTCCACTCTATCTCCCCTTCCTCCTTAGATTCCTGCACCCTATCATCCCTTCCTGTCCCTGACTCCTTTTCCTCCCTACCATTGGAGCTGGCCACTGACACTTTCCTCTCCTCACTTTCCTCATCCATGGACCTCCTCTGTCCTCTATCCTCTAAACCCAGGAAGATTTCCTGCCCTGCTCCTTGGCTATCAGATGCGTTACGCAGTAATCGGAGAGAATTAAGAACAGCAGAGAGGAAGTAGAAGAAATCACAACTCAACACAAATCTTGTCTCTTACTGTGCTCTCCTGTCCAAATTTTCATCTGAAGTGACTTCTGCTAAGACTGTCTTCTACAAAGAAAAGCTGGAATCCTCTGCAAGCTCCACAACATCTCTTCTTCACTACTTAACCCACCGGATCCTCCTGCTCCATCCTCCCTGACTGCTGAAGACTTTGCCTGTCAATGCTCCAGACCATCTCTCATGACCTCCTCCCCTTCATCACCACTACCGTCAATGGCTCCATAATATCTGGTCATGTACCAACCTCATTCAAGAGAGCAAGGATTATTCCCATCCTGAAGAAACCCTCTCTAGATCCCTCTGACATTAGCAATTACCGACCGGTATCACTTCTGTCTTTTCTTTCTAAAACCCTTGAACGAACTGTCTATAATCAGCTGTCTTTCTATCTTTCACAGAACAACCTCTAAAATCCCAATCAGTCTGGCTTCAAAACGGCACACTCCACAGAGACTGCCCTTTTGGCAGTCACGGAGAAGCTATATGCTATATATAACTATCTTCAGTCCTCATTCTCCTTGACCTTTCAGCAGCGTTTGACACAGTGAACCACAAGACTCTCTTGTTCACCCTCATGAGCCTAGGAATTCATGGTGGGGCATGGCAGTGGTTTGCTTCCTACCTGGAAGGTCGGTCATATCAGGTGACATGGAGGGGATCCACATCTGCTCCCCGCAGACTCTCCACTGGTGTTCCACAAGGCTCAGTACTTGGTCCTCTCCTGTTCTCCCTTTATACCCAATCTCTTGGTGCGGTCATATCCTCACATGGGTTTTCATACCACTGCTATGCAGATGACACTCAACTCATCCTCTCCTTCCCTCCCTCAGACACTCATGTTTCTGCTGGGATATCAGCATGTCTGGCAGACATCTCATCATGGATGCAGCTCATCAGCTCAAAGTTAATCCCACCAAAACTGAACTGCTGTTCATCCCAGGTGATTCATCCCCGTCTCAGGATCTTGCGATCTCCCTGGACAACTCTCTGATCTCGCCTTCAGTTACTGCACACAACCTTGGGGTAACCATGGACAATCAACTGTCCTTCTCCTCTCACATTGCTAATCTAACACGCTCATATTACTTTCTCCTCTATAACATCAGAAGAATTCGTCCATTTCTTTCCACACAGGCCACACAGGTGCTTGTTCAGTCCCTTGTCATTTCAAGACTGGACTACTGCAACTCACTCCTGGCAGGTCTGCATTCAAAATGCAGTTGCACGATTGGTTTTCAGTCTTCCTAAATTTTCCCACACCACCCCATTGCTGTGCTCCCTCCACTGGCTTCCTGTAGCTGCCTGCATCAGATTTAAAACACTGATGCTTGACTACAAAGCCAAAAACGGACCAGCACCCACTTATCTCAAAGTTCTCATCACACCTTGCGTGGCACCATGCTCCCTCCGGTCCTCTAGCACTGCTCGACTGGTCCCACCATCTCTCAGAGTATAAGGAAGTCCTGCATCGAGACTCTTCTCTGTTCTGGCACCAAGGTGGTGGAATGAACTTCCCCTAGATGTCCGAACAGCTGAGTCACTGGCAGTCTTCAAACGACGTCTAAAGACTTACCTCTTCATAAAGTACTTAAGTTAGCACTTACAATAAATAAATAAATAAATGTGTTGTCTATGTGCTTGTCTATTTCCTCCCCAACAGAGTTTTGGACTGATGGTATCCTAGTTTGTGACCTAATGAGCCAATATCAGAATGTATTTTTGATAGACTTCAAAGCACTATTGTAAGTCACTCTGGATAAGGGTGTCTGCCAAATGCCATAAATGTAAATGAATCAGAACCTCCATCTGTAATTGTACCCTGGACTTGCTCACTAACAGATCACAGTCTGATAGGTTCGACAGCCACATGTTCTCCACCCTTGAACAGAACACCCAGGGCTGTGTGCTTAGCCATCTCTTGGACTCTCTGTTCACCCACAACTTGTACCTTTTCGTGGCTTAAAAAATTCATAATCAAATTTGCAGATGACACCATGATGGTAGGCCTGATCAGAGATGATGGTGAGATAGCCTACAGAGAGGAGGTCCAGTACCGGCGATGTGGTGTGCTGACAACAACCTGTCCCTCAACACCCAGAAGACCAAGGAGCTCATTTTGGACTACTGGCAGACCAAGAGGAGCCACATGCACACCCCTATCTACATCAATAGGGCTGTGGTAGAGCGTGTGACCAACTTGAAGTTCCTCAGTGTCAACATCTCCAAAGAGCTCACCTGGGCCAGCAACACCTCCATCATGATCAAGAAGGTGATTAAGCATCTTTACTTCTTGAGGAGACTGAAGAAAGCTCACCTATCTACCCAGATACAAGTGAGCTTCTTTTGCTGTACCATTGAAAGCATATTGACCAACTGCATCTCAGTGTGGTACAGCAGCTCTTCAGTCTCTGACCATAAGGCCCTCTAGCTGGTCGTGAAAACTGCCCAGCACATCAATAGTGCCAAGCTACCACCCACCACAGGCATCATAGACATAAAAAGTGAAAGGCATTGGCAAGGACATCTCGTACCCTTACCAAAGTTTGCTCACTCTTTTCCCACCCTTGAAGCACTACAGGAGCTTCTGCTGCCCCAAAAGACTGAGTGCTGTATTACAAGCAAAAGGTGCTTTAACAAAGTATTAATTAAATGGGTGTGCACACTTATATAATCAAATCTGACATGATTTTAACAGGGGTGTGTTCACTATTATATCCACTCTATATGTATGCTTTCTCCAGACTTTTGTTTATACTTTTGCCACCTATAAAGTCAGTCTGTGCCATAAGTCTCTGATTATACCTCATAGCAGTCACTGTCAGTAATTCTGTGATTAAAGTTTCATGTCACCGTCACAAAGATAGTCATTGTGTCAGTCTATGCTTGTACCCTTTAAGACAGGGCTTATACATCTATAATAAATCTGACAGAAATAATTGTTTTAATATGTCCAGGAGTGTCTGTATCTCACAAAGTGAGGTCTGATATAACTGCTATAAAACAGGTGTCATGTATACTCACAGCGTTATTGATGATGCTCTCCACCTGGCTGTAGGTGTAGTTCCTGAATTCAGGATTCTCTGGCATAGGGATGTAGCTAATGTTGATTGTGAAGATGACTGCACAGGAAGTGTCTGAAATATCTGTGGAATAAACAAAATTTTCATTAGAATGGTTTAGATCTCTAATAAATGGGACAATTATGTGAATAGTTGTAGCTGTACAGTATTAAATACTGAAAGCATACTCTCATAAGTGAAGGTCAGCACATTTACTGAATCACTGAGATTTGTGACTCGAGTTTTCAGGAGATATGCAATAGCACTGATGACTAAATCCTCACTGTGAAAAAAATAGGGGTTGAACACGAGTCTGGGCTGAACCACAGCTGAACCAGATCTGAAGAGACAAAGCATTATACAGATTAAATTTCTAAAGAATATTAGCAAAACTCTTTAATTCTTATTAAATATATGTCAGATGCTTGGCATACATCATCCTCAGATGACTGAGGAAGCTGATTGGTGTATGAAGATCGCCATCGTGGAAGCTGTACTCAATGTTGCCTTCAATTTGTTTTTTTGAACTCCTGATTAAAAAGTAGAAAGATGGTCTTCATAATATAAACTGTGCAGTAAGCGTTACAGTAAGTATTCTCAAAACAGAAATCAATGCTGCTTTCAACTTACGTGAAATTGGAGGAGTTGAGTGCAAATGGTTCTGCGCCAGGTGCATTGAGAAGTGTGTTTAGCTGGAAAATGTGAATATTTTAATGTTAAATGACAAATGATGTGACCCTTATCCAGTCTACATGTGTTTAGTGTATTTGGAGATGAATGTGTGCCTCAGCATTTACTAAAGGAGGTACTGCAGGAGTATGGGGTATCTGTGTCACTACTTTGTGATCCAATCTCTGTATGAGTGCAGGGAGATTCATGCCAGTTTTCTTGTTGTTAAGTCAAAATTGTTTACGGTGGGTATTAGACTCTATCAAAGGCGTGTCTTGATTCCTGTTTAAGGTTCTCATGGAAAGGATATCAAGGCACAGCTCAAGACAGATTGGTGTCCAGTATATGGAGGTAGAAGTAACATCCCTGTTATTTGCAGATGACGTTCTCTCGGCATGATTCAAAGAGGATCTCTGAAAAGTCTTTGAACATTTCGCTAAGTGTGAAGTCACTGGGATGAAAATCTACATCTCAAAGTCTGAGGCCATCATTTTTTCTTTGACAAAGGTGTGGTGCTCCCTTCAGGTGAGCAGTGAGACATTGGCCCTGGTGGAGTTTAACTGAATTGAGATATTATTCACAGGTCATGGAACAAGAGAGTGTGAGATTGACAAACAGATTAAGCCAGCAGCAGCAGTGTTACAGTCACTGTACCAGTCTGTGGTTGTGAAGCAGGAGCTCAGTTGGTGGACAAAGCTTGGAGTAGAACCACTGCTCCTCCAAATCGAGCATAGGGAGTTGAGGTGGTTTGGGCACATTACAAGGATAACCATTGTTTGGATCCTACTAGAGCTCTATCAGGCATATTGCACTGGATGCAGACCCAATGACAGACCTAGGAGCTGCTGGAGGAGGGGTATCTGAGTGCCTCACTTGAAAGAATTCCTTGAGATTGGCTATACTGTTATGATATCACATGCTGTTCTGGCATTTTATACTGAATCAATGTCTGATCAGAAGAATGTGCGTTATTATGCACACTGACACCTCAAGTCAGCATGATTGTTATAGGTTTTCAGAATACAGATTATATAAATTCAATGCAACTCTTGTGCTAAAGTAACTTGCTCCTACAGCCAACATGAAGTGCATTCAACATGTACGCTCACAGCATTATTGATGGAGTTCTCCACTTGGTTGTAGGTGTTGTTCCTGAGTTCAGGGTTCTCTGGCATGCTGAGGTTACTGATGTTGATTGTGAAGATGACTGCATAGGAAGTGTCTGATATTTCTGTGGAATAACAAAACGTCCATTAAAATGGTTTACATCTCGTACAGATGGGACAATGATGTGAACAGTTGTTGCTGTGATGTGTGATAAATAGAGAAAACATACTCTCGTATGTGAAGTTCAGCATGTTTACTGAATCACTGAGGTTTGTGTATCGAGAACTCAGCAGAGATGTGATGACACTGAGGACGAAACTCTCACTGGGAACGGGAGATGACGAGTTGAACAAAAGTCTGGTCTGAACAACAGCTGAGCCAGATCTGAAGACACAAAGTATTATTATTTTTCTGAATCACAATTCAGAAAGAAGAATCAATTCTCCACTTACTAAACATGCATGAAACGATCTTACTGTATTATTGGAGTAGCTGCAGAAGACAACAGTGGAACTCTTGTAGTTGATGGCGAAACTGATGTATAACGACCTGCAAGAAAAATTTTATTAATACATAAAGTAAATAAAACATGCATTTATGTTCAATCAACAACAAAACAGCAATCATTAATTAAGATTTTGTAGCACAGCTTACCACTCTGTTTCTGGAGCTCACTGAGAAAGGTGACTGGTATATTAGTGTCTCCATATTGGAAGCTGTACTCTATGTCACCTTCAATCTGTTTTCCTGAACATCTACGTAAGACAGCAGAAAGTTAGATGGTCATCATACCAAGGACTGTGCAGTAAGTGTTACAGTAAGTATTCTCAGAACAGAAACCAATGCTGCTTTCAACTTACGTGAAGTTGGAGGAGTTGGGTGCAAATGGGTCTGCGCCAGGTGCATTGAGAAGTGTGTTTAGCTGGAAAATGTGAATATTTTAAGGTTAAATGACAAATGATGTGACAAATCAAATTCTGAATTTCTAGCTGTTCCACATTCAGCAGTTGTTTGTACACTAGGTTTTCTATGTGTGGACCAAAAGTGGAAAAATTTCCTCAATTATTCCCAACGAATATGTGCTCAAAATTTGATAAGGGTAATAAGCTGGCATTTAAAACTGATTTTAATGATGGTCCCTATTTTTACCGAGATGTCATAGGAGTACC
>CM040977.1:65365-76189 GCA_022985145.1 Pangasius djambal | reverse complement strand
TCCTCATATCATCTCAGGGAGTTTTTCCTTGCCACCGTCGCCACTGGCTTGCTCATTAGGGATAAATTCACAGTGATAAATTCAAATATTTATAATATATTTTTTGTTAATCCATTTATTTCTGTAAAGCTGCTTTGTGACAATGTCCATTGTTAAAAGCGCTATACAAATAAAACTGAATTTGAATTTGAATTTGAATATAATGATTGTGTGCGTGTTTCTATGGTGGTCTTATTCCTAGTTAATTTTGCTACAGTATTAAATAAGAATCTAGGATTATTTCTGTTATCTTCAATTAGGGTGGAGAGATACATTGATCTACCAGCACTAAGAGCTTTCCTATAGCTCAAAAGGCTCTCCTTCCATGCTATTTGAAATACTACCGATTTAGTTTGATGAATGGTTAAGGAGAATAAATAATTAATCTGTAATCATTCAAGATGGGTTTCTGAGAACAGCTATTGTATGTATGTCCACAACTTCTACCATATAGTAAAGGACATCAGTGTAGAGATTGAGGAAGTGTGAATAATCCACATAGTCTGGGCTATCAGTAAAACAGGCATTAGGTGACAACTGTGGATAATTAAAAAAAATACAATAACATTAAATGCAAAAATTATATTTAAAAAGATTATCCTACTAAGAACATCAGCTTGTAAACTTAATGGTTAGAATATGTAACAAAGAACTCTGACCTTGCATAATTATGAGAACATTTTTATTCCCAGCTTTTAACTAAAATTTTTACTTAGGTCATAATTAGACCTATAAGACTATTTTAAAGATTAATTCTCAGAAACTTTATACATACCAGATTATCTGAGCGACTGCTTTTAGTTTGTAAAGCTCAGTTTGTAAATGTAAATGGCGAGTTCTTTATGTGAATAGTAAACGTGGTGTTTCACAATGCTTTGTTCAAGGCCACATTCTTTTTTTTCCGTGTTACCCTGGGTAAAATTGTTCATAAATGTGGTGTTAGTTTCCACTGTTTTGCTGATGACATGCAGCCATATGTTTCAGCCAAACTAGATGGCTTTCTGCTGCAGTGGATAATCTCAGTTGGATACCATAGGTTTGCAAGTGCACGTCCTAAGAACTCCTTCTGTGGTCTTAAAAAAACTGCCCCATGTTAATTCCAGGGCTCCTAGTCATAATACAATCACAGCAAACATTAATAATAATAATAATAATATGTTTAATTTATATATTGTCATTTTTACAGGAAAAAAAAAACATCGAGTCTTCCAAAAGCTGCCAGGATCTAATTTCAACGGCATAGCTGCTCATAGTCCCACTGAAGGCCTACACAGGCATGTGTGGTTTCTCACAAGGTTTCTTCCTCATATGGAGTTTTCCCTTGCCACCATCGCCTCTGGCTGGCTCATTAGGGATAAATTAAAAAATTTTAAATTTATATCCAGAATTTATATATTTGTGACAATATCCATTTGTGACAATGTCAATTGTTAAAAGTGCTATACAGATAAAATTGAATTGAAGTGAATAAGCAAAAAGAAGGAACACCTCAACAAAGCAAGCATTTGAGTGCCTCAAGGAGGCTCTCACCTCGGCCCCATACTCAAACAACCTGACCCCTCCAAGCCCTTCATATTGGAGGTGGATGCCTCTGAAACAGGAGTGGGGGCCATCCTGTCACAGAGATTTTGAGAGAAGGCCAAACTCTACCCCATGGCCTTCTTCTCCACAAAGTTTTCCCCAGCCAATTGCAGCTATGATATTGGTAACAACAAGCTCCTGGCCATGAAGTTAGCCCTGGAGGAATGGCACCACTGACTCGAGGGGGCCCCCCCATCAGTTCATCTTTTCTACAGACCACAAGAACCTAGACTAAAGTCAACTAAAAGATTGAATTCTCACCAGGCACACTGGCCCCTGTTCTTCACCAGGTTGCAATTTACCATCTCCTACTGACCAGGTTCCTAGAACACAAAGGCTGACACTCTCTACTCTCTACTGTCTCTGTCCAGCCCCTCCCCTTCGATAGCTCAGTTGGTAGAGCGGAGGACTGTAGCAGTTACACAGTGATCCTTAGGTCGCTGGTTCGAATCCGGCTCGAAGAAACTTTCTTTAGGGGGCAGTCGTGGCCTAATGGTCTGAGAGTCTGACTTGTAACCCGAAGGTTGTGGGTTCGATTCTCAGGCCACCCTCAATACCACGACTGAGGTGAGACCCTTGAGCAAGGTCCCCCAACTGCTCCCCGGGCGCCGCAGCTAAAATGGCTGCCCACTGCTCCGGGTGTGTGTTCACTTGGATGGGTTAAATGCAGAGCACAAATTCCAAGTATGGGTCACCGTACTTGGCCACAAGTCACTTCACTTCACAGAAACTACAGAGGAATGTATTGGGAGATTGTATCCCAAGATAGATCGGGGGACTGAGAACACACCGGAGGTGAGAGTTCCCACACAAGGCCCAGCCGGCAGAAAATACATGCCTCCTCACCTCAGAGACAAACTGATCAAGTGGGCTCACACCTCCCCAGCTACTGGACACCCCAGCACTAATAGAACACACCAACATCTCAGTATTTCTCACCCACTGTAGACAAGTCAAGGCAAGTCAAGTGTGATTTTATTGTCACTCCTCTATATAGCATATAACATTGGAACGAAATGGCATTTCTTGAGGAACAAGATGCAACACATTTCTTTTTATTGTGCAAGATGCAACACATGCAACACACTACACAGTTCAAAGTTCAAAGCGTTTATTGTCATGTGCACAGTGAGGAAAAACAAGTTTCTCTTGCCAAGACAAGTGCAAACTGTAAAATAAAATTGCAGAAGTAGAAATATAGATTATGTATATAGATATATATAAATATATATGTATATGTAGATTATGTAGCCTGTGTCCACTGGCTACCCATTTAAAAGTCTAATTGCTGAGGGGAAGAAGGAGTTTCTTAGTCTGGAAGTCCTGCATTTCACACTCCTGTACCTCCGTCCTGAGGGTAGGAGTGTGAACAGTCCATGTTGTGGGTGGGCTGGGTCCTTAAGGATGGAGGCAGCTCTCCTGTGAACTCTGGGGTGGTAAATGGTCTGCAGAGAGGGCAGAGTCCTGATGATCTTCTCAGCAGTCTTCACCACTTTCTGCAGATGTTTGCGGTCCTTCACTGTAGCGCTGCCATACCACACAGTGATGCAGCTGGTCAAGACGCTCTCAACAACAAAGCTGTAGAAGTTGTTGAGGATCTTAGGTGACATGCCAAACTTCCTCAGCCTCCTTAGGAAGTACAGCCGCTGTTGTGCTTTCTTAACCAGCTGGGTGGTGTTGAGTGTCCAGTTGAGGTCCTCGCTGATGTGGACCCCCAAATATTTAAAGCTGCTCACCCTCTCCACTTCAAGCTCTCGGATAAACAGTGGCTGGTGAGTTCTCCTCTCTTTCTTCATGTCCACTATCATCTGTCTTGTCCATGTTGAGGGTGAGGTCGTTGACCTCACACCATGTCACAAGACTGGCCCACTCCCTTCTGTAGGCCGCTTCATCTCCGCCAGTGATATGTCCCATCACAGCAGTGTCATCAGCGAACTTCACGATGATATTGTCCTTGTGTGAACAATGTGTAGAGAATGGGACTGAGAACACACCCCTGTGGGGTGCCAATGTTTGTTATGTTATGTTGTTATAAGTGCAAATACACAACAGTGTGCGATGAGTTCAGAACAATAAATAAATAGAACATGGGCTGTAAACTGTAAACTATTTAGTAGTGCAGCAACAATAAGTATATCTGTAGCAGCAATAAGTATAGCATTCCATAAAGTGTCTGATGCATTTTTGTGCCGTGTGTAGTGGCATTAAGTCATACTGGGTTAGGTGTTTGACTACCCCAGGAGAGCATTGGGAGGCACAATGCCTCAGGGAAGAAACTGTTACGGATGTTACTAGGCAGGTGGTGTTTAGAGTCCAGAGGAGGTCCCTTTCATGTGCACATGAATAAACTTGGTGCTTTTGACTCTTTCCACAGTTGTTCCATGGATGAGTGGTCTACTTGGATCCTCCTAAAGTCGACAATCATCTCTTTAGTCTTGTAAACATTAAGAGATAGATTGTTGTCTCCACAACATTCTGTGAGCTGGTTCACCTCCTACCTGTACGCTGACTCATCATTGTTGCTGATGAGGCCCACAAATTGTCATCAGCAAACCTGATTAAATGATTTGAACTGTATTTTGTAGCACAGTCCCAAGTCAGCAGTGTTCAGTGTGGTGGTGCTGGAAGTGGTGTTGCCAATCCTGAAGGACTGGGGTTTCCCAGTCAAAATGTACAGGATCCAGTTGCAGAGGGGGGTGGTCAAACCCAGCAGGCTTAGCTTTCCTATCAGTTGTTGTGGGATTGTTGTGTTGAATGCTGAACAGAAGTCTATGAACAGCATCCTTACATAGTTTTTCTTTTTGAGTTGAGTCAGAGAACAGTGATTGGTAGCAGATATGGGGTCCTGAAATGGGTTCAGTGTGGTGGGAAGACTGTTCTTTATATGTTTCATGATTAGCTGATTGCAGCACTTCATAATGATAGGTGTGAGTGCAATGGGCCAGCAGTCATTCAGGCAGGACAGAGACGATTTCTTCAGCACAGGTATGATGGTGATTGTCTTGAAGCACACACAAGTATATTGGTATAGTGGGTTGACTCTGGACAGAGTCTTCTTGTCATCTACTGCAGACAGAATAAGTACTTGGTTGGTGGGAGTAGGGGGTGATCTTCCCTGCTAGCATTTTGTTCTGTGCTTCGAACTGTGTGTAGAAATTATTCAGTGCATCTGGGCGTGAGGCATCACCATCACAGACAAGTGGTGTAGCTTTGTAGTTTTGGCCCTTGTGGCCCTTGCTGTATGGAGGGCAGCCTTGTTGCCAGACCTGAAGGCAGTGTCTCAGGTTTTCAGCAGCAAGCGCACTTCACCAGTCATCCACGGTTTCTGGTTTGCATGTATGGTGATAGTCTAGAAGGAAGTCACTGATGCTGTGTATTCCTCCAAATCTCTGGTGTTGTAATATGTAGCAGCTGCCCTGAATATATTCCAGTCTGTGTGCTCAAAAAAAGTGCTGAGATGGCTCCCTCAGACCAGATTCTCATCCATTTCAAAACCAGTTGGCACATTTCAGAAGATGTCTGTATGCTGGCATAAGCATAACAGAGATATGGTCCAAACAGCTGAGGTTGGGGTGTGCAGCTTGTAAGCACCATGAATGCTGGTGTAAAAAAGGTCTCTGATCGTAAACTTTCTGGGGAGGTAGTATGGCCAGTACTTTACAGTCATAAATGCCACCAGCAACAAACAGTTCAACTACAACAACATTCCTGCACCATTCATTATTTGTGTAAATACACCAAGAGTCTTACCAGACTCTGCTGCTATCCTGTCAGCATGACGTGCAGTTAACCCAGATACCTGAATGGCTGCATCTAGAATGCTGTCATTGAGCCATGTTTCCGTAAGAACAAAGACATAGCAGTCCTTCAGTTCACGCTGGGTAGTTTAATGCAGTCTGAGGAAGTCCAGTTCAAGGGAGCAAACATTGGAAAGGAGAATAGATTTGTTTTCCAATGTTCAACAAAGTTGGCAATGATAGACATGTTCACCAGTGTTTCCAATGCACATGCCTGGTAAAAGTTTTCCAGTTGGTACGGATTACACGTAACATAGCACCATATTTCTGGAACCTAAGTGGCCGCTGCATGCTACCATGCCATCTTGGATTTAACTAGTTTGGCAGGGTGAACAGGTGGGGGAAATGATCCTGTTCCTGGTTTTTCATTCTTGCCTTGCCTTATTTATGCTGTTTGCTAATCACCTGACTATTTCCTGTTCTGAGTTTGCCTTAGTATTCAGATCCTTTGGGTAACTTTCTAAATAAAGCTGTTTGTACCTGCACTTGCGTCTGTCCCTGCTGCCTGACAAACATGATATAGCCCTTTAAACAATGGACATTGTCACAAAGCAGCTTTACAGAAATCTATATATAAATTGTAAATTTTAAATTCATAAATGTATCCCTAATAAGCAAGCCAGAGGTGATGGTGGCAAGGAAAAACTCCCTGAGACGACATGAGGAAGAAACTTTGAGAGAAACCAGACTCAAAAGGGAACCCATCCTCATCTGGATAGTGTGATTATAAATTATTTCTTTTACATAACTCTATACTATAGAGTCAAAAAGTGCTAATTGTGTTAACTGGAACTTGACTATGAGCATCAGAGTCATTTCTGAATTCATTATAGTTTCAACTTGAAGTCTATTGTATCAAACTGAAGTTAACTGCTCAATGATGGTGACCTGAGTGCAAACTGTTCTAAGCAATTGCAGTCCTACAGCTATCCAAGAAAGAACATCCACAGCCATCCTAATGTTTCTATGTAGTACCATCCACAGTAATCTTATGGTGAACTTAAGCCCTGGCACTATCAATGTGGGACCAATCTTAGCAGCAGCGAGTGATTTTTCAAGTGACAAAACAGAAGGTTCATGTCTAGCTCGGGAGAGAGAGAGGGAAGGGGAAGAAAGAGGGAGGGGGAAGAGAGAGAGAAAACACAAATTATTAGTGGTGCTTACAAAGCACCACTATTGTAATCTTGCATACTTATTATATTTAGTGCAACAGCAAAAAGTCACATAGACTTAACATTGCGACCAACTTTGACGAGTCGTAGCTCAGAGCGAGAATTTCACAAAAACATGTGAATCACCACATTTGAAGAGGCTGGCAAGCTGTGCGAGAACATACCCCACAGTGGTATAAGTTGTATTTCACTCAGCCAACCAATCAGACTCTCAGGATCACTGCGAAGCTGTCAAGCCAAGCCCTAGCAACCATTTAGGGCATCCTAGCAACAGATCCCATAGACTGCCATTATAAAAGCCCAGATGGATATCTTTGGATCACAGTGTCATAGAGACATGGGGGTGGGCTTGTTTGACTCGGGGCAGCAAACAGCCAGTCATGATCCCAAGTACCCTAGCAACCGCCCTAGCAACTTCAAGACACATGCTGGATGGCTACAGTGCCGAGTTTTGCGACGGCAAGCACCACTCACATTTTCTTCAGAAAATGTACATATCTAGTTAGGTATGCTCTTGTCCTTTAATGGTTTAAGAAAATGTACATTGTGTGCAGAGTGCAAGCAGGGACTCCGGCAAGACTAGCTATGACAGCATAAATAAAAGGGAGAGCCAGAAGGTAACACAGACATGAGGGCTTCCTAGGACATAAAGCAGCAGCCAATCCACCGTCAACAAACGTATACTCCAAATATAAGGACAGTGGTGAATTCCTGTAGTAAATAAAATGATCTGCCATGTGCCATTAAAAAGTAGTGCTAAGAACAAAAAATAGCACCATTTTGGATCCAGGGTGGCCACTGCATGCTATTGCCACATCACCATACTGGATCAGAGCTATTAAAAAAAGGACTGAATAAACAAATATTTTCAGCCAAGACTTAAACACTCAGACTGTGTCTGAGCCCTGAACACTAAGTGGAAGACTGTTCCATAACTGTGGGCTTTGTAAGAGAATGCACTACCCCCTGCTGCACCTTTTGATCAAAGTAGGTGTGGTAGATCATAAAAGACCAGAGGGTCACTCAGGAAGGGACCATTCAGTGCTTTATAGGTCAATAGTAGTATTTATAATAAAAAGTTAAATTTGATTGGTAGCCAATGCAATGTGGATAATATAAAATGTTATGTGGTCATATCTTCTGGTTCTAGTAAAGACTCTGGCTGTGGCATTCTGGACTAATTGGAGCTTGTTTGTGTGAATAAAGTTTATGGAACTCTTGTGATAATTAATAAGTATTAATAAATTATTTTTATTTCTAATTTATTCTATACCAGAGAGGAAGTATATATCCATAGCTCTAATTTCATTATATTTTACAATTTCATTTGTTTCAGTAGGGTGGTGCAAAGGTAGCATTGTCTCCTCACAGCTGCAGGGTCCTGAGCTCAGGTTATGGTTTGTGTGGAGTTTCTGTGCATGTTCTCTCCATGTCTGTGTGGGTTCCTCCAGGTTTTCTGGTTTCCTCCCACCTCCCAAAAACATGCAGTAGGTGGATTGGCTGAGATAAATTGCCCGTGATAGACTAGCCTCCCAATGGGGGGTAAATTCTCCCACCTTGCACCCAGTGTTCCTAAGATAGACTTCAGCCTCTGCCCAGTGATATTTACTTCTCACTTGCTAAGAAACTCTCTGCACAATCATTGAACTGGATTTTCACTTTCTCTATCAAAAATGAATGAGGGATGAGGCAAAAGCAAAAGAAATAAATAAAAATCTTGAAACGTTAACTTACTGTAACAGGAAAGGCCTGATGACATGGTGTTGCTCTTCCTCATTCTTGTGTGTTCTAGTCCAAGATTTTGTTTGGCCCTACAAGACTACATGCCTGAAATACACACAGTGGAGCTGCATAACAATGAGATTTCGTTTGGCTAGCTGAAACTAAATTCTTTTCTAAGTTTTAGCTTTGTTGTACAATCCATAGCTAGCTAACTGGTTTGCTTTCAAAACAGTTATTTAGCTCATATTAACATTACAAGGGCAATGAATGTTGTGCTTCTTGGTGCTCATACCCACAAACAAATTAAATGTGCACTGGATAACACTACTTTGGCAAGTCCTTCTTGTTAATTAGCTAAAATATCAGTGAGCTAACTTGATATGTAGACTGTGTCTAGTTTGGCAAGTCCTGCTGGCTAGCCAACTAACTAGCTAGCTAAAATACTAGCGAGTTATCTTGATGTGTAGACATGGATTATGGCTTTTCAATTCTGGATATTCAGTTTATTATCCATTTAAAATGCATGTATTCAGAAAATAGGTTATCTATCTCATTTCAATTGGAAAATGGCCAAAAAATTCTATTGAAACATGCAAGTTGAGTAAGCCTGTTATCTAACGCATTAACAACTTTCAGGAACAGCAGTCAGTCCTTAAATTTAAGGACCAGAATGACAGTTCTTTTAATCTGCATTTTGTTAGCTTACTACTTTAGAAATTAAATGTCCTGATTATAATAATGTTTACATCAAACTGTTTTTTTTTCCTTAACAAAAATATTTGATTACTGTTTGTAATATGTGCATTACTTAATTCTCAACAGGCCAAATTGTCAGTTGAACATTGACGGTACATTTGTGGGTTTCAAGCAAACTTGAAGGCAAGACTTCTGCAGTTCACATTTACAAATTCATTTAATCTCCAATTTTGCCACTTCAAATTGAGTCATCTAAATTTGTAACCTGGTTATAGATAAATAAATGAATTACAGTATTAAAGATATTATATTTTAAAATGAAACTGAGGACTTAGTTGGTGGTAATGATTCCACTTCATTTTAATAAGTTAATACAAATGTCAGCAAAATAAAAACATTTGAAATGTCAATTTAAGATATTAAGAATTTCAATAAGGCGATAAGAATTTCTTATATTCAAAAAGTAGTTGATATCTTGTGCACTAGTTTGAAGAACAAAGTTTGGTTCCTGATGTCTCCTTGACACCCCCAGCCATCACATGGATTTGTTAAATTCCATCACCAGCATACACAATAAAGTACTGAATAGCCAAACCAGGTATTGGATGATAACTACAAATAATACTGGGCTGCCACAATGTGGGGTTTGGAGATGGTTAAATGAATACATTAACATAAATAAAATCACTACTTAGTATATCATTGTTATATTCATGTGTAATATTTGTGTTTTTCTGAGCAAATTATTGCTTACTGCACAGATAGCTTTTTAAATGTAATTTTGTGTGGTGCCTAAAACTGCATTGAACTGTACAGTGCAGCTTTTGATACCATTGATCATGCTATTCTCCTCGATAGACTAGAAAATATAGTGGGCATTAAGGGGACGGCCCTTTCCTGGCTCAGGTCTTATTTGACTGATCGTTATCAGTTCGTAAACGTAAATGGTGACTTCTCTTCTCTTACTAAGGTAAAGTTTGGTGTTTTGCAAGGTTCTGTTTTAGGTCCACTGCTCTTTTCTTTATATATGCTAGATCCTAGAAAAGGCTGTAGCACAGACACTACACTGATCAGCCATAACATTAAAACCACTGACAGGTGAAGAGAATAACATATCTTGTTACAAAGCACCTGTCAAGGGGTAGTCTCAGCATAACAGTGGAAGCTAATACCATGTTTGTGAATAATTTTACCCAGAGGTAGCATATATAAAGAAAAAAGCAATGGGCCTAAAACAGAACCTTGCAGAACACCAAACCTTACATTAATACACATAGAGATATATTACTGCATCAGACATCGCCTTTTCTAATTTACGGACCTCTACAATGTTGGTCTTTGTAACCTCTGACTGACAAAAGGTATATATCATTTCGTGAAAAACTGCCTTTGAAAATCTGTGCTTGCCTATGAACCTAAGATTGCCTGCTATGACTGGTGCCCTGGCTCCTGGTATACACCTAATTAGTGCTGCTGGTGGCACTGGTGGCCTTCAGTTACTGCACGCAACCTTGGGGTAACCATGGACAATCAACTGTCTTTCTCCTCTCACATTGCTAATCTAACACGCTCATGTCGCTTTCTCCTCTATAACATCAGAAGAATTCGTCCATTTCTCTCCACACAGGCTACACAGATGCTTGTTCAGTCCCTTGTCATTTCAAGACTAGACTACTGCAACTCACTCCTGGCAGGTCTACCTCTGAGCGCCATTCGTCCTCTGCAACTGATTCAAAATGCAGCTGCACGATTGGTTTTCAACCTCCCTAAATTTTCCCACACCACCCCATTGCTGCGCTCCCTCCACTGGCTTCCTG
>CM040977.1:54699-65265 GCA_022985145.1 Pangasius djambal | reverse complement strand
AGGAAGACATGCGTCGAGACTCTTCTCGGTTCTGGCACCAAGGTGGTGGAATGAACTTCCCTTAGATGTCCGAACAGCTGAGTCACTGGCAGTCTTCAAACGACGTCTAAAGACTTACCTCTTCATTAAGTACTTAAGTTAGCACTTGCACGCACGCGCGCACATACACACATACACACACACACACACACACACACACACACACACAAAAAACCCAACAGAGTTTTTGGACTGATGGTATTCCTAGTTTGTGACCTAGTGAGCCAATATCAGAATGTATTTTTGATAGACTTCAAAGCACTATTGTAAGTCACTCTGGATAAGGGCGTCTGCCAAATGCCGTAAATGTAAATGTAAATGTACTAAAGGCCTAGCTAATTTCATGTGACACGTGAAGTGGAGAGGAGTGGTGCTCCTGTGGTCACCTTTAGCCTTAGCTTTGGCTTCATATTTTAAGATATTTGAAAACAAAAAATCAACCATTTTGCATGGATCTTTCTATGTTTGTAGAACTTAAAGTATTTAGTTAGAACAACTTGGGGACACAGTGACTTAGTGGTTAGCGCTGTTGCCTCACACCTCCAGGATTGGGGGTTTGATTCCCGCCTCCTCCCTGTGTGTGTGGCATTTGCATGTTCTCTCCATGCTTTGGGGGTTTTCTCCCCAATCCAAAGACATGCATTGTAGGTGGATTGGCATTTCCAAATTGCTCAGAGTGTGTGTGAGATTGTGTCTTGAGATGGGTTGGCACCCTGTCCAGGGTGGTCCCCGCCTTGTGCCCTGAGTCCCTGTGATAGGCTCCAGGCTACCCTGTGTAGGATAAGCAGTACAGAAAATGGATGGAACTTGAATTAATGGTTTGATGGTTAAAAAATATTAAGGTGAATGAACTTAGTGTTTTTACTTATCCTGTGGTAATTTATTCAGGTATATTGAAAATGACTTAGATATGTTCAGTTTAAAAGAACATAATGTTAATTCAACTCAGAAGGATCCATTGAAAAACAATGCTAGATACAATGCGTTAATTTTTTAAAAGTAATTTTAACTACTTCTCTTTTAACTAAAATTAAAACTAACTAAAAAGTTAATAATAATTAGCTCAAAATAGTTTAATTTAAGTTATAAATTATGTTAACCAAACATGCTTAATTACAGAAAAAATTAAGTTTCAATGTGATGAATTTAAGTTAAACTAACATTCATTTATTCTTATCTTCAGTAAGCACTTTAATCCTGGTCAGGGAGGTGGTGGATCTTCTTCATCTAGTCTTGTTCATCACTACATAACTTTGCCCTTTCAAGTCAATGGAGAACCCTTTTTTATTTTTTAAATGTTTTACAGTAATCTTGTAATCTTGTCAGTGCAATTTTGGAAGATCACTTCAAATTTAAATTTTAAATAAAATTCCAATTTTATTTGTATAGTGGTTTCAATAATAGACAGAACAGTTTTATGGAAATCTGGATTTAGATTTAGATCGAGATTTTAGAGGATATGGATATAAGAACAAATACCAATTATTATAATTGTATTGTCATTATAATTGTGATTTTTGGACAATTAATTGAGTGCAAGTTGTTTATATGTGCCAAAATGAGATTATTTATTTATTTGTTTGTTTATTTATTTATTTATTTAAATTATACACCACGATAAACATAAATCAAATATTTACTAAAGCTGAGCTTCAGTTAAATGATTTTTCACAGTGTTTGAGATGTTAGTGAGTGGGGTAGGTCACTTCAGGATAAAAAAAGGAAAAGATAAAATGAGCTTGTACATTGTTCTGTACAAACTGAGCCATGTATGACGAATACTTTACTTCTCTCATTACAAACATTCAGTGATAATGAAAAGAAAAAAGCAGATACACACTGCTAAACACTGCAAAAATACTTGTTTAATCTCATACCCATTTACTTTTTAACATCAATTAAAAATAAAGTATGTACTAACCACATTGGGTTGCACCCAGTTTCCGGCATCGAATTACGCACAAATTTACCGCAGCATTGTTTCCCACCACAAAAGGCATTTTGAGAGATAAAGGAAACCAGAATTTGTTTGTGACTGCAGTTTCAGTAATGCTGCTTCACTGTGGTGCAGAAAAAGAGCTGCAGTCACACCCGCTTTTATTCCTCTTCTACAATATACACTAGCTTTCAGCTCCTAAAAACAAACTGCATGCCATGACAATATTATCACCTTTATCTAATTTATATACTAATACTAATTTTAAATCCTACTGCTAATAATCTTAACTAGAGTTTAAGCAAAATCTAAAGAACCCAATTTAATTTAATGCTGATCTTATTTTAATCATCATTTGCTTTTTTATTATATAGTAATTTGTCAGTATTGTTGTTTGTTAGATAATAAAAGCAAAAAAAAAAAATCAACAAATAAAGAAGAACATTAAATTGTGTTATTACTGCAACTGCACTGTAGCACCTATATTTATTTTATATAAATAGATATAATATTGATATACATAAACTTTGCTGCAAGCCACACATCATAAAATCAAATCACAATATATACATTTCTTAATTTAAAAAAAAGAGTTTTGGATTCTGAATTTATTTTATAAATGCATATCACTTCCTGGTTGGCAACATGTTTATTATTGTCAGAAACACAGGAGATTGTTCACATGCCTGAATGACATAAATCTTTTTTATGACATGCAAAACACTGCTCTTTGTAGTGGTTCTGTCACAAAATTGGGCCTTAAAAAGAAAAAACACAAAGTCATCAAGTGTAATTCTAGACATTTGATGTGTAAAATTAGAGGTTACACTATTACAATAATTCACATACAGGGAACAGGGAATTCCCATACAAAGATCTTTTTCTAACAATAAAACCGTCAAGCTGCAAGCTTATGACATCTTTAAGTGTACAGTTATACACAAGTTGTGGATAGATACAGTGATTATAAATTTTTAGATGACAAAATGTCTGATGTCTCTAGACATATAAGCTTCAGAATAATCTTTATTCTGTAATTAAAGATGTGAACTCTGGTTCCTTTTTTTAAAAAAAAAAAAATCAGTTCCTCTGGTCCACACATGGATAGAAGTCTGGAGCTTTGTGTTTATCAAACACACTAAGCCTTTTTAGGATGCACCCCTATATGACAGTATATATATGACTGACAGCCATCCATATGACAAACTGGTTCTACAGAGACGTTCTTGTTAAGCCAGGTGATATAATAGAACCTGAAATTGGAGATATGTCTAACAACAAATTCTCCACCCTTTCCTTTCAGAAGAGCACTATTGTTTCCTGGAATGCAGTTCTTCAAGTCCTGCACTTTGTAGTTAATTAAGTACTTTAACTCTTTTAAGCCTCAAGTTCTGTGAGTGATAATAGGGGGTGAATCTACTTTAATTCCAGAATATTTATTTATTTGTACAGTGCTTTTAACAATGGACATTGTCACAAAACAGCTTTACAGAAATAAATACATTCAGGATATAAATTTTAAGTTCATGAATTTATCCCTAATGAGTGAGCCAGAGGCGACGGTGGCCAGGCAAAACTCCCTGAGACAATATGAGAAAGAAACCTTGAGAGGAACCAGACTCAAAAGGGAACCCATCCTCATCTGGGTGACACCAGATAGCACGATTATAATTAAATCCCTCCTATAACTGTGTACTACTTGGACAAAAAGTGCAATCGTGTAACCATGAAAGTTCATTATAGTTTATACATGAAGTCTATTTTGTTGAAGTTATCAACTGTTCACTGATGGAGTCTTAAGTGCAAAACTGTTTGTGGCAATTGTAGTCCTAAGCCATCATAGCAAAACTGTTCATATCAATTGAAGTCCAAAGCCATCTTTATGGTTTCTAAGTGGTACCATCCACAGTAATCTCATGTCACTTTAGGCTGTCCTTGTGGGGCCATCCTCAGCAGTATGCAAACAGCCCAGCCCAAAATGCTCTATGCCCGTGAACCCTGCAGATCTGCAACTTTACCTAAGAAAAAATTATTCACAAAAGGCTTGACTAAACAAAGATGCAATGTTGAAGGGATTAGCAGATTGTTGATGCACTAGTGTGGATGATCTGAAAGTTTTGTTGGTTTAAACTTGGTGGAAACTTACACCACAACTGTTACAGAAACTGGCTGATGTCTACATATTGTCAAGATGTTCTCTGAAATAAAGGATGGCAAACTAAATTCTAAAACATGGTAACTGTGATCATTAATGAAGCCACTACTGACTGTCCAAATAAACTTTTGTCTAATGATGACCATATATGTATTAATTTTATATTTATAAATATTCCTATTAATATTTTAACTTTCTTAACATCTATTTTTTTGGAAATGTTTTGCTTTAAAAGTGTGCTAGTGGTATCTTTCTTTAAAATAATTTTTTTTTAAATCTCTTCTACTAAATTGTTATTGCTGCCAAAAGCAATTCTTAATCTGCTCTGAGTTTCAAACTCCGGCTCTCATAAAAAATAAAAAAAAAAAGATTGGATGCGTAATGGCATATTTAAGAAAAATATTTAAACATAGAGCCATGCGCTGGTTTAAAGGTCAGTACTAATCTTTTGTGGTTTCTTGTTTGATCTGTTGGTAAAGTTTGTTTGACAAGTGAAAGCTTGAATGCATGAGCCCTGCCCTGTTTTTAGACCACACACACACACACACACACACACACACACACACACACACACACACACACACACACACACACACACACACACACACACACACACACACACACACACACACACACACACAGAGTGTCACTGTTAATGCTGTAATTTGACTTAATTAGCCAAGAATGTTAGAATGTTAGTGTTAGCTGAATGATAGTGTGTTTTCTTTTAAACATGTGTGTAGCAGAAAAACAGTAAACAGTTCTGCAATAATTCTCTGTGTGGATTTGTGTGTGTGTGTTTGTGTGTGTGTTGGAATCATACAGACATATCATTACAGATATTTTCTAACCTCAGTGTGTTTGTGAAGTGGCGTGATGCTGCTGCGGGTTTCCAGACTGACACAGCATTATTCTGTGGTGTGATGATGTCAGAATCAGAAACACTGTTTTAGTTTCCTTACTGTTGGAATGGTCATGTGGATTAGCTCAGAATTACTCTTCGGTAAATAAAAAAACACCAGAAAATTATTTCAGGTGCCTGTGCTATGGCCAGCCAGTGATCTGCATAAAGACTTGTTTATTATTTGTGAGTTACAAAATAAAAGTGCAAATGATGAGGTAAAAGTAGTGAGAAACTGAAAGTATATAGATTAAACATGCATTGTCCAATCAGAGTACAAATTAAACAAAAGGACAGATGACAGAACAGTAAGTTTGTGTATAAGGAATCTTGATAAATTATGTTCAGTCCTTTTCCTGAAGGAGTAAGCCCAAAATGATGTAATTCTCAGTACATGTGAGTAGTGTGAGTAGTTATGAGCTGTTTCCAGCTCCAAGGAAGGCAGTTCAATATCTTCTGTTAGGAAGAGAGGAACCTCTGGATCTGATCACTGAGCTATGGAGAATGTCATCTCTGTCTAACTCACAGTTACCTCGTCTTATTCTAGGCATGATATCCTAGACATCACACAAAAACTTGCGCATGAAGTTGGTACATTTGAAGTTTTGGGTAAAATAACATACGTAGTCACAAAAAAATAAGTCTACCTAGTCATTTCCACTAATTATTATTTACAGACCCCAGGGCCGTGTTCTGATTTTTTTCATGAATTTGTGGATTTCATCTCAAACCTGGTTGTTACTGTTGACAAGGTGTAAACTCCGGACCTGTCTGATCCATCCTGGTGCCCTACTTCTGGTTGGAGTTCTCATCGGTTGGACATCGCTCCCTGCTGCTGGGGGTGGCCCCACATGGAAGATCATTGGGATTGCTGGGGATGGTGCCGCTTGGGAACTGTGGAGTTGGCTAGGGGATCTCATATGGGTTGCCGTGAGCAGTTTTGCACTCAGGACTCCATCAGTGGACAGACAAAATAGACTTCATGTGTAAACTATAATGAACTTTCGTGGTTACACAATTGCACTTTTCGATCATATAGTATACAGTTTAGAAGGGAATTATTTATTATTTAACTATCCGGTGTCACCCAGATGAGGATGGGTTCCCTTTTGAGTCTGGATCCTCTCAAAGTTTCTTACGCATATCGTCTCAGGGAGTTTTTCCTCACCACCATCTCCTCTGGCTCGCTCATTAGGGATAAATTCACATATTTACAATTTATATCCTGAATGTATTTATTTCTGTAAAGCTGCTTTGTGACAATGTCCATTGATAAAAGCACTGTACAGATAAAATTTAACTGAATTGGATTGTAGGAGACTTTAATATTCATTTTCATATTCCAGAAGACCCTCTGAGAACAGCGTTTGTATCAATTCTAGACTCAGTAGGGGTTAATCAGAACATAATATGACCCACTCATAATGGTAGACACACTTTGACATTCGGTGACACTCGGATGTCAGTGGCAGGTCTTGTGGGGTGTTCCCCGTATGCAGTGGTTAGTACCTACCAAAAGTGTAAGAAGGACAACTGGTGACCCGGCAACAGGGTCATGGGTGCTCAAGGCTCACTGATGCGTGTGGGGAGCGAAGGCCCATCTGATCCGATCCCACAGAAGAGCTACTGTAACACAAACTGCTGAAAAAGTTAATGTTGCTCTGATAGAAAGGAGTCAGAACACACAGTGCAGTGCAGCTTGCTGTGTGTGGAGTTGCGTAGCTGCAGTCCAGTCAGAGTGCCCATGCTGACCCTGTCCACCACCGAAAGCTCCTACACATCAGAACTGGACCATGGAGCAATGGAAGAAGATGGCCTGGTCTGATGAATCATGTTTTCTTTTACATCATGTGGATAGCTGGGAGTGTGTGTGTCGCTTACCTGGGGGAAGAGATGGCACCAGGATGCACTATGGGAAGAAGATAAGCTGGTAGAGGCAGTGTGATGCTCTGGGAAATGTTCTGCTGGGAAACCTTGGGTTCTGGAATTCATGTGGATTTTTCTTGAATCTCCAGCCCCATCTACCTGTAGATGATGAGGTGTCACAGTTATTTATAATCTAGCTGTCACACAAAAACCCAGACATGTGTAGCCACAAAAACTAAGTCTACCCAGTCAGTTCTGCTAATTATTTTTTACAGACCCCCAGGGCCATATTCTGAATTCTTTGTGAATTTATGGATTTCATATCAAACCTAGCTGTTTCTTTAGACAAAGCATTAATTGGTGGAGACTTTAATATTCATTTTAATAATCTGGAAGACCCTCTGAGAACAGCAGTTGTGTCCATTCTAGATTCAGTAGGGGTTAATCAGAATGTAATAGGACCCACACTGTGGTCACACTCTTGAGCTAATACGAACATTCGGATTAAATATAGAAAATATAGTCACATTTCCACAGTCTGAAGCTATCTCAGATCATTATCTCATCTCATTTAAAATGTGTCTTAATCATAATATATGCACCTTGCCACGCTACCACATGTTTTATCAATAATCTCCCAGAGTTATCAACTATGATTGGATCACCGTCTGATCCCAAAGAACTTGATCAGGCAACTGAATGCTTAGAGTCAATGTTCTGCTACACACCCTGGTATAACGATCACACACACCTTGAAAAAAGACCACTCGAAAATTCGAAGGGAAATGGCACCAAACTAAATTGGTAATATTTCATACAGCATGGAAGGAGAGCCTCCAGAGCTATAGAAAAGCTCTTAGTGCTGCTAGATCAATGTATCTCTCCACCCTAAGAGAAGATAACAAAAATAACCCTAGATTCTTATAATTATTATAATTCTTTTAATACTGTAGCAAAATTAACTAGGAATAAGACCACCACAGAAATATGCACACCATCAATATGTAGTAGTGATGACTTCATGAAATTTTTCAGTGACAAAATTGAAAATATCAGGCAAAAAATTCCAACAAAAAAATTTAAAACCAGACAGTTTTATAACTAACCCTGTAGATAATATAACAATATCATATCAGTGATTAGAATGTTTTACTTCCCTTCAAGAGACCGAACTAATTTCACGAATTTCCTCATCAATATCATCAACTTGTATATAAGATCCCTTACCTACATGTTTCTTCAAACAGATAATTCCAGAAGCAAAACTCTTCTAAAAGTAATCAATTCTTCCCTTAGCACTGGCTATGTACCTAAATCACCTAAATAGACCTCAGCAGTTATGCTCATACTTACATAGGAATAACATTCATTAAATGTATCAGTCAGGATTTAGGTCTCATCATAGCACACAGACAGCGCTGGTTAAAGTGGTAAATGACCTACTACTGGCCTCTGATCAGGGTTGTGTCTCTCTGCTTGTGTTGCTTGACCTTAGTGCAGCTTTTGATACCATTGATCATGCTATTCTCCTTGATAGACTAGAAAATGTTGTTGGCGTTAAGGGAACGGCCCTTTCCTGGGTCAGGTCTTATTTGACTGATTGTTATCAGTTTGTGGATGTAAATGGTACTACTTTATGCATACTAAAGTAAAGTTTGGTGTTCCGCAAGGTTCTCTTTTAGGCCCACTGCTTTTTTTCTTTATACTGTATATGCTACCTCTGGGTAAAAATTATTCGTAAACATGGTATTAGCTTCCACTGTTACGCTGATGACACACAGTTGTATGTTTCAGCAAAGCCAGATGATAGACACCAGCTTAATAAAGTAGGAGGAATGTGTAAAGGACATTAGAAACTGGATGCTTATTAACTTTCTCTTACTTAATTCTGACAAGACAGAAGTACTTGTACTAGGACCACATGCAGTTTGAAGTAAGCTTTCTGATTACATAATAACTCTGATTGGCCTTTCTGTTTCATCATGTGCAGCAGTAAAAGACCTTGGTGTGATTATCGAGTCTAGTCTTTCTTTTGAAGCTCATGTAGATAATATAACTAGGATTGCTTTCTTTCATCTAAGAAATATTGCTAAAATAAGAAATATATTGTCACTACACGATGCAGAAAAATTAGTTAATGCTTTTGTTACCTCTAGGTTGGATTATTGTAATGCCTTACTGTCTGGATGTTCCAGTAGGAGCATAAACAAACTCCAGTTAGTCCAGAATACAGCAGCGAGAGTCCTTACTAAAACCAGAACAGCCTTACAACTAGTGTTCAGGGCTCAGACACAGTCTCAGTGTTTAAGTCTCGGCTGAAAACATATTTGTTTAGTCAAGCCTTTTGTGAATTGTTTAGTTATGCTGTCATAGCTAGTCTTGCCAGAGTCCCTGCTTGCACTCTGCAATCAAAGTACATTGTCCTTAACCATTACGAGACAATAAGCATACCTAATAATCTCTCCGTCTCTCTCCCTTTCTCTCTCTCTGTTGGGCTACACATGCTACTCCTGAGATACCAGTGATTCTGACCGATTCTGCTCTCCGGATCTGCCTGATCCATCCTGATGCCCTATTTCTGGTTAGAGTTCTCATCAAATGGAAATCACTCGCTGCTGCTGAGGATGGCCCCACATGGATAGCCTGAAGATCATTGATATTACTTTGGACGGTACTACTTAAAAACCTTGCACAATTCATATGGACATCACCCATTCACCCTGCTATGAGGGCTATAATGCTAGATTTGGGGGATTGCTAACTCTGGCTAAAGCATCCATACTTTCCCCTACAGAAACAATGCTGCTCTTACTCTTGCTAACCCTCACATCGGAATGCACAGCTCTAATTGTGAGTGTTATGGCTGTCCTGACCACTATAGGCCCCCCTTGAGTGTTTTTGTTAGTTCTTTTTTTTTTTGGTATCTGTAATTAAGTTCATTGTTTTCACCTGTGCCTGGGTTCCTGTGTGTGTATTTATGTTGCCCTATTCCTCAGTTCTTTGCTCAGTGTTTCTCTAGCCATGACCAAGCCCTAGTCATTTTCTGACTATTCTGTTTTGGATTAATCTATAAGCTGCCTGTTTTTGGGTATGGTATCTTGTTTTGTTTTTGCCAACTTAACCTTCTGGAATTACTCTTTTTTTTTTTTTTTTTTAATTCTTGAGACTTTTGTATTTTTGTTTGTTATCCAGTTTTGACCTTGCTATGACTAATGGATTTTTGGACTTTTGAGATTTTTGTTCCTTTGGTATCTTGTGTTTTTGTTGGCCATTAAACCTGCTTGGATTTACTTTTTGATTTTTTTGGAATTCTCCTCTGGTCCTATCTGGCATTTTGAAGATTGCCTTTTTAAAATAAAGCTTCCAACATTTCACGCTGATCTGTGCTCTGGGGTTGTGCATTTGTGTCCACTACTTTGCTAGTGCTCTCCCTAACCTGTGTGGTGCAAGGGTAAAGCATCAGTCTCTCAAGAGTCAAGTCAAGTCAAGAGGCTTTTATTGTCATTTCAACTATATATAGCTGACGCAGTACACAGTGAAATGAGACAACGTTTCTCCAGAACCCTTGGTGCTACATAAAACATCGTCACCTCACACAACATACAGTTACAGGAACACAGAGCTGAGGACTAGACTAAGTTGTCCTAGCCACATAAAGTGCATAGTGTG
>CM040977.1:26915-46748 GCA_022985145.1 Pangasius djambal | reverse complement strand
AAAAAAAAAAAAAAAAAAAAACCAACAGAGTCTTGGGCTGATGGTATTCCTAGTTTGTGACCTAGTAAGCCGGTATCAGGATGTATTTTTGATAGACTTCAAAGCACTATTGTAAGTCGCTCTGGATAAGGGCGTCTGCCAAATGCCATAAATGTAAATGTACCTGGAAGGTCGGTCATATCAGGTGACATGGAGGGGATCCACATCTGCTCCCTGCAGACTCTCCACTGGTTTCCCACAAGGCTCAGTACTTGGTTCTCTCCTGTTCTCCCTCTATACTCGATCTCTTGCTGCAGTCATATCCTCACATGGGTTTTCATACCACTGCTATACAGATAACACTCAACTCATCTTCTCCTTCCCTCCCTCAGGCACTCATGTTTCTGCTAGGATATCAGCATGTCTGGCAGACATCTCATCATGGATGACCACTCATCAGCTGAAACTTAATCACAGCAAAACAGAACTGCTGTTCATCCCAGGTGATTCATCCCCATCTCAGGATCTTGCAATCTCCCTGGATAACTCGCTGATCTCGCCTTCGGTTACTGCACGCGACCTCGGGGTAACCATGGACAATCAACTCTCCTTCTCCTCTCACATTGCTAATCTAACATGCTCATGTCGATTTCTCCTCTATAACATCAGAAGGATTTGTCCATCTCTTTCCACACAGGCACTTGTTCAGTCCCTTGTCATTTCAAGACTGGACTGGTCTGAGCGCCATTCGTCCTCTGCAACTGATCCAAAATGCAGCTGCACTACTGGTTTTCAACCTTCCTAAGTCCTCCCACACCACCCCATTGCTACGCTCCTTCCACTGGCTTCCTGTAGCTGCTGCATCAGATTTAAAACACTGATGCTTGCCTACAAAGCCAAAAACAGTCCAGCACACTCTTACCTCAAAGCACTTATCACATCCCGCAAGGCTCCACGCTCCCTCCGGTCCTCTAGCACTGCTCGACTGATCCTCCATCTCTCAGGGTACAAGGAAGACCTGCATCCAGACTTTTCTCTGTTCATACATTTACAATTTATATCCTGAATGTATTTATTTCTGTAAAGCTGCTTTGTGACAATGTCCATTGTTAAAACCGCTATATAAATACACTAGAGACCAGGTGAGAGCTGCGCTCAGGAAAATAAAGGCAAGGAATGTTGCTGGTCCTGATGGCACCAGCGCTAGGCTCCTCAAGTCCTGTGCAGAGCAGCTATGTGGGATAGTGGAGTTCATCTTCACTATGAGCCTGAACAAGCATGTGAACACAAACATCTTATCCTAATACAGATTATAAAATCTTTCTAAATCTACTAATTTAATCCAAAACACAAAAGAGAAAATGCAGAAAATCTTTATTTTTTCTGTTTGTAATACACAGTGTGAAAATGTGTGAATTTAATGCCAAGGCCAAAAAAGTTTTCATTCTGCACACACCCACCCACCCACACACAGTGCAACATGCCTGAGTAAAAGCCCAATAATTACCGCAACTTCAGATGCGCAAAAAAAAAAAAAAAAAAAAAAAAAAGTCTGAGTGTGTGTGAACGTATTAGTATGTAAGCACAGCTGTGTATCTGTAAGTGCTTCACTTTTTTTTTTTTTTTTAAAACATGCAAATTAACTGCGCGACCAAATTTAACTCTGCCCAAATCCTTACATCACCACTTAAAACTCAAACTTTGTGTGTGGGTGTGTGTTCGTTCTCTCCGCTCCATCTTCAGCTCTTAATGATCCCACCATCTCCTTCACTCACAAACCGCTTTCTCCCCCTGCTGGACAAATAAATCAGTGTTACATAATGACATCCACTCACCCTTGCTCACTTCAACAAATCACTATAAAGTACACATCATTTAGTGCACTCCAGTGTGCACTTACAGTGTTTATAAGAACAAACTGTTTAAATGGGAACACACAAACCAGAATGTACACATGCATTTACAGTTAGATCCGGATGTATTTGGACAATTACAGTTTTTGTGATTTTGCATTTATACACCACCACAATGGATTTAAAATAAAGCAATCAAGATGTGATCGAAATGTAGACTTTCAGCTTTATTTTAAGAGGTTCCACAAAAATATGGCATTTACCATTTAGGAATTACAGCCATTTTCAGCAAAGTGCCTCCATTTTCAGGGGCTCAAAAGGTATTTGGACAAAGTGACAATTGTAAATATAACCATCATTTTAATACTTGGATGAAAATCCTTTGCAGTCAATGACGGCCTGAAGTCTGGAGCCCATGTTCTCAAAACTCAAACTCTGAGTTTCCTCCCTGGAGATGCTTTGCCAGGCCTTCACTGCAGCCATCTTCAGTTGCTGCTTGTTTGTGGGTCTTTCTGCCTTCAGTCTTGTCTTCAGTAAGTGAAAAGCAGCTCTATTGGTTTGAGATCAGGTGACTGATTTGGGTCATTATCCACCTGCACTGTGAAGCGGCGTTCTGTCAGTTTTGTAGCATTTGGCTGAATGTGAGCAGAGAGTATAGCCCTATACACCTCAGAATTCATCTGGCTACTTCTGTCAGCAGTCACATCATCAATAAACACCACTGAGCCCGTTCCATTGGCAGCCATACATGCCCATGCCATAGCACTGCCTCCACCATGTTTGACACATGACATGGTATACTTTGAATCATGAGCTGTTCCTTTCTTTCACCATACTTTTCTCTTCCCATCATTCTGGTACAAGTTAATCTTGGTTTCATCAGTCCAAAAAATCTTATTCCAGAACATGGGAGGCTTTTTTTTTTTAGATGTTTTCTGGTAAAGTCTAATCTGCCTTTCCTGTTCATGAATGTTACCAGTGGTTTGCACCTTCTCGTAAACCCTCTGTATTTACATGAAGGCGTCTCTTGATTGTAGATTTTGACAGTGATACGCCTACCTTCTCCAGAGTATTCTTGACTTCTGTTGATGTTGTGAAGGGGTTTATCTTCACCAATGGAGGGATTCTGTGATCATCCACTTTAGTTGTCTTCCGTGGTCTTCCAGGCCTTTCGATGTTGTTGAGCTCACCAGTGCTTCCTTTCTTTTTAAGAATGTACCCAACTACAAGGAACAAGGAAGAGGGAACATATTTCACCAGTGTTGATCTCTCTCCACTGGCTCCCAGTTAAACATCGTATCCATTTTAAAACATTGTTATTTGTGTATAAGGGTTTGCATGGACTGGCTCCTTCATATATCTCCGATCTCCTTCTGTTCCACTGTAATGCCTCCAGGGAACTTCGATCAACTAGTAGCCTTCAGTTGATTGTCCCAAGGACACACTTGAAATCAAAAGGAGATCGTGCCTTTGCAGTGGCTGCTCCACAGCTCTGGAATAATTTGCCACCCTATATAAGAACTGCACCAACATGTGCTGATTTTAAGTCTCTTCTTCTAACTTATTTATTTACTGTTGCATATGGTCATAATTAAGTGCTGTGGCATAACTGTAGTTTACTATCTGTTGCTGTGTTCTATGTTTACTTTTGTATTTTTGGTATATGCTTAAAATTTTGTACAGCACTTTGGTCAACAGCTGTTGTTCTTAAATGTGCTTTATAAATAAATATGACTGACTGACTGTTGATTTGACCACACCTAAGGTTTTTGCTCTCTCTTATAGAATTATGTTGTTTTTCAGCCTAATGATGGCCTCCTTCACTTGCATTGAGATCTTCTTGGACTTCATAGTAGTAGCTCCAGTCGAACTGCTGCCAAATGCCACTCAATACCTGATATCAACTCCAGACCTTTTATCTGCTTCATTTGTCTTGAAGTAATGAAGGAATGGACCACAACTTGGCAATTAACTTCTTGTCAGTCAATTGTCCAAATACCTTTGAGCCCCTGAAAATGGAGGTACTTTGCTGAAAATGTCTATAATTCCTAAATGGTAAATGCCATATTTTTGTGGAGCCTCTTAAAATAAAGCTGAAAGTCTACACTTCGATCACATCTTGATTGTTTTATTTCAAATCCATTGTGGTGGTGTATAAAGGCAAAATCACAAAAACTCTGTCATTGTCCACATACTTCTGGACCTAACTGTGTATACACACACACACACACACACACACACACACACACACACACACACTGATCAAACATAACATTAAAACCACTTACAGGTGAAGTAAATAACATTGATCATCTCATTAGAATGGCACCTGTCAAGAAGTAGGATTTATTAGGGAGCAAGTCAGTTTTCGAAGTTGAGGTGTTGGAAGCAGAAAAATGGGCAAACGTAAGGATCTGAGTGACTTTGACTAGGGCCAAATTGTGATGGCTAGACAACAGGGTCAGAGCATCTCCAAAACGGCAGGTCTTGTGGGGTGTTCCCGGGATTGCAGTGGTTAGTACCTACCAAAGTGGTCCAAGGAAGTACAACCAGTGAACTGGCAACATGGGCATGGGCGCCCAAGGCTCACTGATGCGCATGGGGAGTGAAGGCTAGCCTGTTTGGTCCAATCCCACAGAAGAGCTACTGTAGGACAATTTGATGAATAAGTTAATGTTTGCTATGATCGAAGGGTGTCAGAACACACAGTGCAGTGCAGCTTGCTGCATATGGGGCTGTGTAGCTGCAGACCAGTCAGAGTGCCCATGCTGACCCTGTCCACCACCGAAAGCTCCTACAGTGGACACGTGAGCATCAGAACTGGACCATGGAGCAATGGAAAAAGGTGGCCTGGTCTGATGAATCATGTTTTCTTTTACATCAGGTGGAAGGCCGGGTGCGTGTGCATCACTTACCTGCGGAAGAGATGGCACCAGGATGCACTATGGGAAGAAGGAGAGCCAGTGGAGGCAGTGTGATGGTCTGGGCAATGTTCTGCTGGGAAACCGCCGGTCCTTCATGTGGATGTTATTTGACACGTACCACGTACCTAAACATTGCTGCAGACCGAGTACACCCCTTCATGACAACGGTGTTCCCTAATGGCAGTGGCCTCTTTCAGCAGGATAATGCACCCTGCCTCACTGCAAAAAATTGTTCAGGAATGGTTTGAGGGACATGACAGAGTTCTTGGCCTCCAAATTCTCAATCCGATTGAGCATCTGTGGGACGTGCTGGACAAACAAGTGATCCATGGAGGCCCCACCTCACAACTTACAGGACTTAAATGCTCTGCTGCTATGGCCTTGGTGCCAGATACCACAGCACAACTTCAGAGGTCTTGTTTAGTCCATGCCTCGACGAGTCAGAGCTGTTTTAGTGGCACAAGGGGACCTACACAATATTAGACAGGTGTTTTTAATGTTATGGCTGATCGGTGTACACACACACACACACACACACACACACACACACACACACACACACACACACACTAAAAGTGTATTGTCCTCAATAACACAGTGGAACAAGGTCTCTATAAAAGGTGTATAAATATCAATTTGTACTGCTGTCACATGGCGCTATACAAATCCAAAATAAGACTTTCCTACTCGTTAGAACTCCTAATAGATTCATTCTTTTTCCTCAGAACCCACCTGAGAACTGGATTCGTTCTGCTGGATTGAGATTGAGCTGCCTGTTAATGCAAAACTGTGGTGTTATATAGTTGATCTAATCATGTTTACTTGAATCATGAATCTGCTACTCCTGAGGGGCAGAGCTTACAGAAAAACTGAGGCACTAAGCTGTGGTTGGGCTCTGCATTACTGCATCGTTTTATTCCACACAGTATTTTATGTAAGGTTTCTGAAGGTTTACACCCACTACTCTCAGTGTATTGTTTAGTATTTAACAACCCAAGATACCCTCAGTATGAAGTTTACCTGCTGTGACTCGAGTGCCAATATTTTAACCAATCATGTCCTGAGTCACACTGCTGGCAAACATAGCTGCCTATCAAATATGTAACTGAGGTATACCTGGAGGGGCAGGCATCTCTGAGCTGCTTGGTGATGACGGACTGCTGATGACAGACATCCACAAACATCTCCATGATGGAGTGAGCATGAGGAACATCCAGGCTGATCTCTGGGAGCTCATCATACACACGCTGGAAGCCCTACACACACACACACACACACACACACAGTTTACAGTGTAAAGTTCTAAATTCTAATGATTATTATAAATCATTTTTAAAATATGATTATTGTAATTATTAGGATTCCTTTTCTTCTTATGATTTATTATTATTATTATTATTATTATTATTATTATTATTATTATAATAATAATAATAATACTACCACTTCATGCTTGGAGGCCTATTGTTTTTGTTTGGATTTTTTTTCTGCCCTAAAACTAATCAGGTGGATCTTGAATATCTCAAATACCACAAGTACTAAAGAGAAAATTCTTTCTGCTTCTTATTCCTTAGGCTCTCCCATACAAGCAACTCACATTTTTATTTCTGCCCACTTTGATTTTTAGCTGATTTGCATAATATGCAAAACCTACTTTTGATAACTTGTCCTAGGATGTTCAATTCAGTTGATTTCAATACAAAGTCAAAAGTCAAAGTCTGCTTTGAAATTACATTACTCTCAGACCCTAGGTGCATACAGATAACACACAAAAAAGGATGTAAAAATACAAATGGATACATATAAATATAGTATAAATGTAGGTCTATGAGGAACAACAGATAGAGTGCAAACAGTGCACATGTAAAGTGAGTAGTGCAAAGAGCTTATCAGACTGTTTAAAGTGACAAAACTAAAGTGACAAAGTTAAAGTGTCAGAATGTGATTTCTTGATGAAGCTGTCCTTCAGTCTGCTGGTCCTGGCCTGAAGACTCTGCAGTCTCCTCCCTGATGGCAGCAGACTGAAGCTGAGTGTCTGGTGGGTGGGATCACCTGCAATGCAGAGGGCTTTGCGGGTGAGACGGGTGCTGTAGATGTCTTGGAGGGAGGGGAGAGAGACACCAACAGTCTTCTCAGCTGCTCTCACTATGCGTTGGAGGGTCTTTCGGCAGGACGCGTTGTAGGCTCCATACCACACTGTGATGCAGCTCGTCAGAATGCTCTCGATGGTGCCTCTGTAGAAGGTGCACATGATATGGGCCGGGGCTCTGGCTCTCTTCAGTTTGTGCAGGAAGTAGAGACGCTGATGTGATTTCTTGACCAGTGATGCAGTGTTGTCAGTCCAGGAGAGATTTTCTGTGATGTGCACACCCAGGAACTTTGTTTGTGCAGCACTTTTAACAAGTCAACATAGGCAGTGTGAATCTCTGGGCAATGTTCTCCTGGGAAACCTACTTTGACACTTACTACCAACCTAAACACTGTTTCAGATCAAGTACACCCCTTCATGGCAACGGTATTCTCTTATGGCAGTGGCCTCTTTCAGCAGGATAATGCACCCTGCCACTCTGCAAAAAGCTTTCAGGAATCATTTGAGGAACACGAGTTCAAGGTGTTGGCCTCCAAATTCCCCAGATCTCAATCCAATTGAGCATCTGTGGGACATACTGGACAAACAAGTCCGATCCATGGAGGCCCCAACTCACAACTTACAGGATTTAAAGGATCTGCTGCTAATATCTTGGTGCCAGATACCACAGCACACCTTCAGAGGTCTTGTGGAGTCCATGCCTCGACAGTTCAGAGGTGTTCTGGTGGCACAAGGTACAAAGCTGCTTTGTAACAGTGTCCATTGTTAAAACACTACACAAATAAAATTGAATTGAGCTAATGGTCCCTGGAGGACTAGTGGTTAGGCCATGGTGCTCTCACCACCACGGCCCGGGTTCGATTCCCAGGCAGGGAACCAATGCCTGCCACTGGGGTTGCACACTACAGTGCACTCCCAGTGCCGGTCCCAAGCCCAGATAAAAATTGGGGAGGGTTGCGTCAGGAAGGGCATCTGGTGTAAAAACTATGCCACATCAAAATATGCAGACCAATAATATGCTGTATGGTTCATATCTTGAATACTGTAAGTCCTACTGTGAAAATTCTTTTTTGCTACTCATTGCTTGGGTTCTCTCAAACAGAAAAAAAGCCTCATGAACTATTTAGATCTGCCCACTTGGATTTCTGGTCAACCTTCACATCTTTGGCACCAAACTGCTCAGCAGAGTGTGAAACTCAATAATTGTCAAAAACATGCTGAAATTTGTAAACAACATGGCCACCACACACCAATCAATTCAGGGCTATAACTCATGAGTGCTTACGTGGATTCACACAAAATTTGAAAAGGCATACACATTACAAGATTCTGACGTCATCTGCAGTTGGGGGCATGGTCATCCAAAGCAGGTGGGGGTAAGGTCAGATATCTGTTTCTCAGGAACCGTAAATCCAATTGAGCCGAAATATGGTTTGATGCATCTGTGCACTAATCTCTAAATGGATTATTGATAACCTAACTCGAAACTTGAATGGTAGGTTCGGGTAGGGACCCTCTATTATCTCATGCAAGCTCTCTCAAATTGGCCACTGGTAAGGGTGCTATTCATGTTTGTGCATACAAACAAGTATGTCTCTTGAAAAATAAGCTGTATGGTGAAAATTCTTTTTTTTAGGGCAATTTGTTTCCTCACACTCTTAAAAAAAATTCCTTTTGGAGCATTTAGAGCCACTGACTTAAATCTTTGATAATTTGCTTAATATGTGAAACATACTGTGCTGTGACCAATTCTTATTGTTGACAGATTTAAAATTTTACCTTTAAATGGTAACGCTATGATAGGTTAAATTGTTTATTAAGTTTAATTCTTGTATACCATTCATAATACTAATTTTCCTAGTTATTTCATTTATTGTGTTGTTACCCGGTTCATCTGGTCCAGTGTGATGAGTCCAGACTTCCAAAATGACTGCAGCAGTTTCACCATCGACTGAATTGCTGCATCTCCATTAGACTCCAACACCATCAACACTGCCTACACACACACAAATAATGCCTATACAATAAACTTTACACCATCAGGAAGTCATTATCTCAGGTATATTTCAACATGGTGGCTCCAGTGAGTTGCACAAATGGCTCACAGCTTCACATTCTCACACAGGACATTAAACACTGCAGCAATACAGAATAAACATCAACATCATTACCATTAACACCACTAATGTAATCACGTACCAAGAATATTTACAAAAACTTCAAGGCTAAAAGTAGCTTCTAACTATCAGATTTAGGAGAATATATTGACAATTGGGCTAAACATACCTAACCTTTACAAAGCAGTTTAGGTCTAAAAGCAGCTCCATAAACCAAAGACTCATGTCATTGTGACTGAATCACTAACATTAAAGATGTGATTAATGATACAATAAAGTTGTACCGTGTGATTGAAATATTTCATAATAATAATAATAATAATAATAATAATAATAATAATAATACCAGGCTTTAATAAGATCTCAAGAATTACAGACACTGTAGCCTTAACAAGGAGGCAGCCAGTTACACAGCACAGACAAACTCCGAATATCTGCAACTTTCACAAACAGGAAGTGTTCCCTCCAGACTCACATGATCCGACAACAATCTGTTTATTTATACAATCACAAAATCAGGGGATGTCTGGAGTTCAGTGTCGAGTTCACCTGGAGTCTCTGACTGTGTCAATACAGTGAGCTCAGGACTCAAAAGATTTTAACAAGTAACAATTACAAATTTATCATGGTAAAAATACACATTTTATTAAAATGACTATAGATTCATAACAAATCAATCTAATGTGTGTATACCTCATAGACCAGTTCGTGGTGGAAGTGTGGAACCTCAAGGTCACGCAGGCAATGTTCCGCCTCCAACAGCTCACCTGAGACCAGGTACTCCTTTAAAAGCAGATTCATCTACACACACACACACACACACACACAGTATAATAACTAAATAAAAACTCTTATTAGAAATGTGTGTGTAGCTTTTTTACTTTACAGGTATGTAAGTGCAGACTGGCATGAGTGTGCAGGTAATCCAACACACTCTGCAGTGGTATTATCTGGCACACACACACACACACACACACACACACACACACACACACACACACTTGAATATGTACCTAAAGCCTTTAAACTAGCAGTTATTAAACCACTGATCAAAATACCCAACCTCGACCCTTGTCGGCTGTCTAACTATAGGCCAGTATCAAACCTCCCCTTTATATCCAAAATCTTAGAAAAGTGTTTAGTACAGCAGTTAAGCTCATACCTACATAGGAATTACAATCATGAACACACACATCATCGTTTTATCACATTTCAGTCAGCATTTAGGCCTCATCAAAGTACTGAGACAGCATTGCTTAAAGTAGTAAATGACAAAACATTGGCCTCCAATCAGGGTTGTGTCTCTCTGCTTGTGTTCCTCAATGTCAGTGCAGCTTCTGATACCATAGGTCATAACCTTCTAGAGACTAGAAAATGTTGTTGGAGTTAAGAGAATGGCTCTTACTTGGTTCAGGTCTTATCTGACTGATCTAACTGAATGTGTTAAATGACATTAGCCACTAGATGCTGAGTAATCTCCTCCTAATTAATTCTGACAAGACAGAGAAGTCTACTAGGACTATTATCATGTCACTCTGGATGGGCTTTCAGTTATGTCAGGTGAAGCAGTGAAAGATCTTTGTGTGATTATTGACTCCAGTTTTCAACTTGGAAATTTCGCTAAGATATGAAATATATATTTTAAAAAATTATATGAAGCTGTAACCATGCCCCCTCATACCTCTTTGATAAGGAGTTTGACAGGTCTCTGGCCACCACCCACTCCCCACACGTTATCCAATCGCACAATCTCTCGCTTCATGGACAGCAAGACTGATGCTCGGTCCAGAGCAGCCCTGAAACACATACAACATGCATTTCCCATAATGCACCAGTTTTTCTCTGATGCATTCTAATCCCCATCCTACAATGTGTATGTAGAGGTATCAATACTACACTGTGTTTAACACATACTACCCACGATGCACTAGTCCTCTGTACAGAAACACAGACCCATACCGAGCATGCTCACAGTCCACTTTTCCTTTGTACTGGTCCAGGAAGTCCATTGGCAGTGCGTGGTCAGCGATGGCTCGGGCAATAAACTGTCCCAGCATCTGAGGGGGTGGGGTGTGGGGGTGAGAAAGAGCATGAGCTCAACATACTTATCAATCAGGTGTATCCAGGATGAGCTCAGATAGCTGTATAAGCGTATGTGCAAGTGTGAGCATCTGTGGGTGAGCGTTACCTGAGGAGCGTCAGGTGTATCCAAGATGAGCTCAGGCAGCTGTGTTAGTGTGTGGTTGAAGGCAGTCGTCATGTCACCCTCATTAAGGACTTGTTTTGCGATGAGGTCAGACAGCAGGCGGGACGTCAGCTCACGCTGACTGGCTTTACACTCCAGAGACAAACACACAGCCAGAGATGGGAACACACACTGGCGCGGTCCCAAGTTCAGGTCTTTCAGGAGCATCTAACACACAGATATCACTGTGAATACGCCTGCACTACATGCTCCATACGCCTGCACTAGGCCTGTATGCCTATACCTCACTACACACCCAGTACAGCTGCACTATAGGCCCTGTATGCTTGCACGACATGCCCCAAACACCTACTCCATTACATGGCCCATATGCTTGCACTGCTGTACACTCCTCAAATCTCAAATTAATCTCCACCTGTATGGGCCTTTATGTTACTAAACCATAGTTAAACCTTCACAGGAACTAAAGGAGAATTTCTCACACAGTTCCAGATCCTTCAGGAGTATCTTACACTCACACATGGGTTTCACTGTAAACTATACAACTATACTACACGCCCCATTACAGAGAATTTCTCAGAGTTACACTCTGGCAGTCTTCTCACAGTATGTCAGCCTTTCAGTAAAATATAAAGCACAGCATCCTCCAGTGGCTCCACCCACTGCTACATGTAATTTGTGTGTGTGTGTGTGTGTGTGTGTGTGTGTGTGTGTGTGTGTGTGTGTGTTAGTGTGTTAATCTCACCTCCACCTCTTTAGTGTCTCCATGTTCAAAGTACTCCTGTATGATGGGGTTCATGACCTTCTCCAGCTCTCCTTCTTCCAGCTCAGGAACCACTGTGGCATATACTGTGTCCCCCTACACACACACACACACAGAGATCATAAGTGCAAGGTCTTGATAAATAGTGCAAGGCAGGTATGTGTTCCACTCACCTGTGCAGACTCATCATAGTTTGGATCTTTACAGTCTGGTTCCTCCATCTCATATACCAAACCAGCAGCTCCCCACACACCCTTACCCCCAGCGCCACCTACACACACACACACCCTTTGAAGTGCAGTGACATATCATAGGTTTACAGTAAAACGCACCCATAGTGTGAACTGACATTAAAATTCACCTGCACGACTTTTTAGTCTTCCTAGATTTTCCACTGAGATTTACTGCAACCCATCATCTGCACTGATCTCTATGACATCACAAATTTACATAAAACAGAAAGCTCTACAAGCACGTGCGTGTGTATGTGTGTCAGCATTAGCACGGTCACTTACCTTTCTTGGGCAGTCCTCGTCCTTTTCCCATGCGAGACTTCCTGTCGTGTGTTTGCGTTTTTCCTTTAGGGCTGTGAGGGTCAGGCACATCCCCGCTCACACACTCAGACAGAGAATCGCGGGTGGAGTCACGTGATGAAGATGACTTCCTGAGACGACGTTTAGCCTTTGCTTTGAGCCGGGCCTCATGAAGAGCCTTTTCCTGTGGAGTCCAGTTCCCATTCACCTCACTGTCAATCAGCTCCTCATCATACACTGACTCTGCCTCCTCATCCAGTTCTGTCCCCACTGAGAACACACCTGTCAACCACCACACACACACACACACACACACACACACACACACACACAGAGCCTGGGTTGGTGTGTGTATTTCATCAATGAAATATAGGTGCAAATTACTTCCACTAATTCAGGCTGGAGCTTCAATTCAAGTGTTAATCTTTGAACAGTTGATAACTTCAGTTACAAGAGATACGAATTCAAGAGAATTTCAAATACAAGAGACTTCAAGTTAAAACTCTAATGATGCTCATAATCAAGTTCCTTTTAACACATTTAGCACTGCTTGACTTTATAGTACACAGCTGCAGAAGAGAAACTATTTGTAATCGCACTATCCAGTGTCATCCAGTGAGGATGAGTTCCCTTTTGAGCCTGGTTCCTCTAAAGGTTTCTTCCTCATATTGTCTCAGGGAGTCACCTCTGGTTCACTCATTAGGGATAAATTCACATATTTACAATATATTTTTGAATCCATTTATTTCTGTAAAGCTGCTTTGTGACAATGTCCATTGTTAAAAGCGCTATACAAATAAAACTGAACTGAATTGAAGACTGAAAAAAAGACCAGGTGATTTTTTTTCCTGATCTTCAACTGTCCAGTTTGGGTGAGTTTGTGCCCATGATCGCCTCAGCTTCTTGGCTGACAGGAGTGGACTCCAATGTGGTCTTTTGGTGTTGTAGCCCAATCACCTCAAGGTTTGATGTTTTGTGCATGCTGAGATGATTTTCTAAGAGTGATTATATGAGTTACTACAGACTTCCTGGCAGCTCGAACCAATCTGTCCATTTTCCTCTGACCTCTCTCATCAACAAGGCATTTCCACTCAATATTGTTTGTTTTTGTTTATTTTTGCACCATTCTGTGTAAACTCTAGAGACTGTTGTGTGTGAAAATCTCAGCAGTTCCTGAAAAACTCAAACCAGCCCATCTGGTACCAACACCCATGCCACGGTTAAAGTCAGAGAAATCACACTTTTTCTTCATTCTGATGTTTGATGTGAACATTAACTGTAGCTCTTGGCCTGTACCTGCATGACTTTATGCGTTGTATAAATGTGTAACGTACATATCTTCACAGTATAAGTACATTTACTCAGTTCTAGTAACAACATTAATAACAAACACAAAAACACAATATGATTCTTCTTATTATTTTATTTATTTATTTGCAAAATTGTTTGCAAAAACCTAATACACCACCACAATATAATAGTGAAGTGACTTGTGCTCTGCATTTAACCCATCCCAGTGCGCACACACACACAGTAGTGAACACACACCCAGAGCAGGGGGCAGTGCCGGGGAGCAGTTGGGGGTTCGGTGCCTTGCTCAAGGGTCTCACCTCAGTCGTGGTATTGAGGGAGGAAGAGAGCACTGGTCATTCACTCCCCCACCTACAATCCCTGCCGGAGCTGAGACTCGAACCCACCACCTTCAGGTTCACCTTCGGGTTACAGTCCGACTCTCTTAAGCATTAGGCCACAACTGCCCCTAGTTGTCATACATATATTAGTATGTGCTTTTGACTGTTTCAGTAAACAAACATCTGAAATGTGGAATGGAAATAAGAGTCTTCCTTGGATAACATGCTATTGGTCATCCATGTGCTGCCAAACAACTCTGACCTGCCAAAGCATGGACTCTACAAGACCTCTGAAGGTGTGCTGTGATATCTGGCACCAGGTTATTAGCAGCAGATACTTTAAGTCTTGCAAGTTGCAAGGTGGAGCTGCCGTGGATCAGACTTCTTGTTCCAGCACATCCCTCAGATGCCTGATTGGATCAAGTTCTGGGGAATTTGGAGGCCAGGGCAACACCATGAACTCTTCATCGTGTTCTTCAAACCATTCTCAAACAGTGGGCCTCATGCATCAATCTTCGAATAAAGCTGTGTGTAAATATTTGCGCAAGCCATCTGAAAACGTACTCCAAATTTACAAAGGTTTCGTAAATGCTGCCTGTGTGTTCATGTGTGTTTGTTGATAAATGACAATCACCCATAAATTAACAAACACATGCACGCCACAGCTGATTTGCATTTTGCGACGTCTACAAAAACACCATTAAAAATCAAAGTTCACAGATCAGACAGCGCAAGAGAAAAGAAGAATTTCTCTAAGGCAGAAACTGAAGTACTTTTCACTCATGCCGACAAGAGAAGAAAAAAAAAAAAAAAACATTTAGCAGTGTACCCAGTGGAGTCACAGCACCTGAAAAAGCTAAAATATGGAGAGAAATTACAGGGGTGAATTCGGTGTCAACCATCCACACACATGCATGCACCTGCACACACATGCAACTTTCAATCATACTGCTGGAGAATGGTCACGTCATTCTGCGTTCTGTGTTTCACTTTTTTATTTTTTGTTGAGACAAATGTGTTTTTTCTGCCCACTGGTTAACTTGAATAAACACACACACCACAGTGTGATAAGTTAGAGAGGACGTTTAGCGCTGAATGTGCAAACACAGATAAGAGCTGATAAAGTGCATTTGTCTTAAAAATGACAGTTTATTTCTATGCTGAGAAAAAAAGCAGATGTTACAGACATTAAATTCACACCAATGTCTGCACAGCCGTTCGCAACTCAGCATACACAGCTGCTTCATCATCACATTACTAGTATTAAAATTAGAATTAGTATTAAAGTATTAAAAATAAAATACTAAAATTCTTTGTGTCATTTTTATTATTATTTTATAATAATAATTACTAAATTATTAAACTATTATTAAATTATTAAAACAAAATCCTAGTGGTACAATTTCAACAAACAAAATAATATTTATTTATTATTCCTAAGTCACATTGATTTTCAGCGGTTCTCTGATGTGTAAATAAGTAAATTCTAGTGTGGTTCATGTGACCGCTCCTAAACTATTTGCCTCTGCTCGTAATAAGGCTAAGATTTTAAGGGAACTGGATGTCCGGCTGAGGAAATACGTTTTATCCATAGAAGAGAACCACAGGTTACATTCTTTACATGAGTAATTGAATCAATTCTATTTGGAAGAATCTAAGGCAGCCTTTATTAAGTCTAGAACCAAATGGCTGGAGTTTGGAGAGAAGAATTCTGACTATATTTATACTCTAGAAAAGAAACGAGGCAAATTGAAAAAGATATCTACTTTGCCTATTGAGATTGTCTGCATCTCTGATGAGAAACATATTTCTTCCTATGTCTCTAAATCCTACAAGAATTTATATAGCTCTTCTGATTTTGTTTAATTTAATAAAAGTTTTGATAAAACTCAGGAGTTTATCCATATCACAATTACAGAAATTGTAAAATCTGTGTTGCCCCATTAACTATGGCAGAACTGGAGGGTGTATTAAAGAAGACTCCTTCAAATATGGCACCAGGGCCAGATGGGCTCCCCTTCAAATTTTATTTAAAAAAATTTGGAATATAATTTTAAAAAATTAATCTTTGATGTTTTTATTGAATATATCAATGGGAATTTTGTGTGTCTACGAAGCAATGTCTCATAACCTTAATCCTCAAACCAGACAAAAATCTATTACTTCTTGATTAATAGGCTTAGGCTTTGTAATCAAGAAATAATCGCAAACACACAATCAGGTTTTATGAAGGGATGTCATATTTCAAACAATATTTATCTTATCTTGGATATGTCGGACTATTCAGATCTCAGTCAGCAGGTTGCTCTTATTCTTTTTTTTTTTTTTTTTTTTTTTTTTTTTTTTTTTTTTTTTTTTTTTTTTTTTTTTTTTTTTTTTTTTTTTTTTTTTTTTTTTTAAGACTTTTATAAAGCCTTTGACTCAGTGAAGCATGGATTTATTTTTGTGGCACTTAAATGTTTTGGATTTGGGGAAAGGTTTGTTCATGTTACAAACAATTTATGAAAATATTAACAGCAGTGTAGTCAGTAAGAAAAGACCGGGTTGTCCCATCTCAGCTTATTTGTGTTCAGTAGTCGCGGAACTCCAAAATTTGTGACTTACTGTTCTGACATAGAAGGTATTAAGATTAGTGATATTCCTCTTTTTTTTTTTTTTTTTTTTTTTTTTTTTTTTTTTTTTTTTTTTTTTTTTTTTTTTTTTTTTTTTTTTTTTTTTTTTTTTTTTTTTTTTTAAAATCCATTAGTTGGCTGAGGACACTTGCTTATTTTTGAAGAATAGCACTTAAGTGCCCATTATTTTAAAACATCTTCAGGTATTTTACACACACACACAAAATCACTTAAGTATTCGGGAATCCATTTTTGTAAATCAATTTCTGACCAGATCATTCAAAAATTTCCCCCTAAAATATACATTTAGCTATTATATTTAAATTCATTTGGCAAAATAAAGTAGAATATATTAAATGAATAACATTTATATGGAAATACACTCAGGGTGGATTCAATGTTATAGACTTCCCTTCATTAAATATTTTTAAAAGAAATTGGCTCAAGCAAAATAAAAAAAAAAAAAAAAGAGCATCAACAGAGGTTCTATGCATCTAATATGGAGTTTAAATAACGTGGTGGTCTTAGGTTTCTACTTTTGTGGAATTTGTATATTTGCAGAAAGCTACCTATCAAGCTATCACATTTACAAACAAGCCTTGGAGTCATGAAAGCTATCTTTTACACAATTTCTCTCCACACTCCTGTACTATTTGGAATATTCAAGATATTATTTATCAAAGTAAAAGAATATACATTAAGTCATGGATAGATATTGGGATTAATGGGTAGAACAGAAATTGCATTTTTTAAAAGAAAAAAAAGCTTATGATAGGGTTATTAAGAGCCTGCCACATAATCTTCTCCATTTACTAGATTGGTCATTAATGTACAGCAGATGAGTGGGGAATATCCCGTCATCCAATATCAACTCCTCACAATATTACTCATACTAGAAATGTTTTAGTTTCAGAGATCAGCATTCCCCTTAGGTCAGAGGTTTTTTTTGGAGAATTTCTTACCCTGACATCCCATTTAAAAAATATTTAGACTTATTCTAATAAATTATTTGTACTTAATAAGGTCAAAGAAATACACATGAAATGTGTACATAGGTTTTGCCAATATAAGGCATTACTGAACACATTTATTGATGCTCCCATTAACTGCTCTTTCTGCTTAGATCAGCGGGAGTCTTTGGAACATTTGTGCTTTAAATGCGATTTGATTTCAGGTTTTTGGAGAGAAATTACTTTTCTTCTCTCTCAACTTTTAATAGGCTTGTTCATTAATAACCGCACTGTAATGCTTTTATTTTGTAACACTGGATGCAAACATATGCTATAAAATGATCACTTTTAGGGAAATACTACTTCATAAGTGTTTTGTGATCAAATGTAAACCCCAGATAAGAGACTTTTGTATAGACCTGGTGAGACTCTCCTAAAAAAGAAAAATCTCTATTTGCTTCCCAAATTCTAACTACTATCTTATCTGCAAATTTAAAATTAAAGTTTAATTTTTTATTATTTGGGTTTCCCCCCTCCGTCTTGTTTTACTTGCTGTAATTGTCTATTGGATTTGAAATACTATATTCCATATATGCACTTCTTCAACATTTAACTCTTAAAATGTGAAATAGAAAATCGCTCCCTTAAAAAGTTAGCTTAGCACATACGCTAGCGCGCTAACGTGCCAACCCAAGTTCCCCGACTGCGCATGCGCGACATTACATACGTTACATTTAGTGCGCGTGCGTTAAATTAGTGCGCATGCCTAGTGCACTTCGGTCGTCTTGTTTAGCGGAGAGCTAACAGGAAAGGGTTAAAGAAACACATCTACACGTGTCATTTTACAGACGTTTATCCGAAATTATTAAAAATATACATCTACATTTATCTCACATTGCACTTTTTGTAACACAGCCTAACCATAATAACATTAATATTGGCCAATATTAGCTGTGTTAGCTTTACAAAAGGAGAGCACATGGCAGAGAAAGGAAGTGCGTGCTTTAGGCAGTGCAGGATAAACACACTGCTGCAGGGTTTACTCACTCATGTAGGACTGAGGGAGGATGAACACGGTGTAAAGGAGAGAGTGTGTGTGTGTGTGTGTGTAAACGCGCTTACCGTCGCGCTGAGCTGCGCAGTTCCACGCCTCCACCTCTGCCGCCATTTAACTGCTGATTTAAAGCCTGTTTACACACCGATATAGAGCTGCAGTGATTTATTCAGAAACGTCGCGTGCTGAACTTTCTAAAAATACTGAATTCACCTCAACACTGAAATGCACAACTTCTGCTCCTTTTGTCCAAAAATCAAAACAAATCTTCAGGTTTAAGGCAGAACAAAATGAACACGTGTCTGTAAATCCTCTGAGAATTAATAACAATGTGATTTATCTCGGTAAAAACTTGCCGTTAAAGCTTTGGAATGGTTTGTTTCTGCAGCGAAGCAGAGGTAAACACACTGTTTATAACGCCACTATCAAGTCACGTGACCAGGCCACAGACGGGGGCGTGGCTTTCAGCCAATCAGATTTCAACAAGGGTTTAAAGGTCGTACGAGCCGTTTCTCTGCTTTTATGCTGCGTTAATGACAGCTGCTAACTCGGAGCCTACTTTCCACTTCAACAGCCTTCTGAAGTGGGAAATAAAATGAATACTCACCGTACTCTGTCTAGTAAAACTGGAATCAAAGAGTTATTTGGTTAGAGCTTAATTTATTTTTAAAGGGTATGTGATAATTCACTGTTAATAGCGCCGAAAATTATATTAAGAGCAGCTTGTTCAAAAGATACAGCAGAAAGCGAATTAACGTTTCGATTATCAAAGTATCACCCAGGATTTAGCGATTTGAAATATAATCAGCAACTCAAAAGACTGCTTAAAACCCTTAAATTACGCTGTTATTTCTTGTTCTTCCTTTTTACTATGAGCGCCGCCATGTTGAAGTGACGTCACGGGGACGGGCTCAAATTCAAAATCAGTTTTATTTGTATAGCGCTTTTAACAATGGACATTGTCACAAAGCAGCTTTACAGAAATAAATGGATTAACAAAAAATATATTATAAATATTTGAATTTATCACTGTGAATTTATCCCTAATGAGCAAGCCGGTGGCGACGGTGGCAAGGAAAAACTCCCTGAGATGATATGAGGAAGAAACCTTGAGAGGAACCA
>CM040977.1:2261-21427 GCA_022985145.1 Pangasius djambal | reverse complement strand
GAGAGTGAGGGAGAGAAAGAGATGGAGAGAGAGGAAGAGAATGTTAGATAAGCTTTGTCCACTAATGGTTAAGCAAAATATACTTTGCATGCAGAGTGCAAGCAGGGACTCCGGCAAGACTAGCTATGACAGCATAACTAAAAGGGAGAGCCAGAAGCTAACACAGACATGAGGGCACCCTGGGACATAAGGCAGCCAGTTGAAAATATGTTTTCAACCTAGACTTAAACACTGAGAATGTGTCTGAGCCCCGAACACTAAGTGGAAGGCTGTTCCATAACTGTGGGGCTTTGTAAGAGAAAATATGACAAATTATGCAAAATTCAAATAAAAAATACCATGCAGATAAGCCATATTTGATTGATGTATTTACAACACAGAAAGCCAAAAAAGAGACCCTTTCAATACATCCCAAAAGTGTATGGAAAAAATATAAGTGTAGAGGAATTATGTGTAAATAGATGAATTGATCACAATTTCGGTCACGTTGCAAAAAGGGGATATGCACATGAGTGACATGCAATTTGCATTTTAGTCATTTGGCAGACACCCTTATTCAGAGCAACTTATAATTATCTCATTTATACACCTGAGGGCCTTGCTGAAGAACCCAGCAGTGGTAGCTTGGTCATGGTGGGATTTGAACTCTCAACCTTCCAATCAAAAGTCCAACAGCTTAACCACTGAGCTACCACTTCCCTAGTGTAAGTTTAGTGACATTTCCAAAAATGTGATCCAATTCCAAGAGCACACTCTGGAGGCTTACCATGGAGCAACAGCACCATTTCCAAATGGTGAACTGCAACAAAAAGGTGATTTTTAACATTAATATCTCGAACTCTAAAAGAGGAAAAAAATTTTTTTAGAGCTGGTCCAAGACTATATTTTAAGCAAGTTCAGGGATTTTTTGATGACTTTGGTGATTTTATAAAAAATCTTTAAAAATTCTCCTTGAATTAGGGACTATGTCCAAGGTGGGTATTCTCTGGATCCTAATTAGGGGTTATGGTCAGGGGTAGGATTAGGGTCGGGGTTAGGTTTTTGAATTTACATTCAAAACGCCCCCTCCCCATCACAGTCCGAGAACTGTGTGGTTGTATAGAGAGCCAAGGAAAGTGCACTGGCCGGTGCCTGTTAAGCACTGCTATAGCTCTGATAGGTACTGTGTCTTGTCATTTGCTCATATTAGGCTTTGGTTGGAGTATAACCTAGCATTCTAACATTCTGTTAGATTCTGTATTCTGTTGTTCCATTTGCTGATTAATGAGTTCAGGGTGGCGTACAAAGGAAGGTAGAGTGGAGGCAAGCCACTAGCTTGAGCAGGTCAACCCCCTATGTGCTCACATTACTGCCCTCCCAACCATCCTCCTTACTATCATTTTACAAGTGGAAGGGTAGGTAGTCCTTATCAGTATTACTCCTGTATTACTAGTATAACTTTTATGCTTTGTTTATCAACATATGCACTTCTGGCTCCCACTTACTTTTGAGTTTTTTCTTATATTCTTCAATTCAATTCAATTTTATTTGTATAGTGCTTTTAACAATGGACAATCAAAAATTATATTGTAAATATGCAAATCTATCCTAATTAGCAAGCCAGACGGTTAGGGTAACGGCAACGGTGGCAAGGAAAAGCGCCCTGAGACAATATTAGGAAGATACCTTGAGAGGAACCAGGCTCAAAAGGGAACCCATCCTCATCTGGGTGCAACGGATAGTGCAATTATAAATAAATCCCTTCTATTATTGTGTACTATAAGGACAAATAGTGCAAATGTGCAACCAGTAAATTCATCACAGTTTTCGCAAGAAATCTGGTTGGTTCAAATCTATCCACTGTCCACTGATGGAGTCCTGAGTATGAAGGTGCTCCTGGCAACTGCAGCCCCAAAGCCACCACAGCAATCGAAGTCCCAAGCCATCACAGTACAGCTCCCCATATGTGATCCCCAAGCCATCTCCACAGCCCCCAGGTGGAACCATCCCCAGCAATCCAAACAGTTCTTCAGGTCGTCCATATGGGGCCACCCCCAGCAGCAGCGCGCGAACTCAACCAATGAAAACTCCAACCAGAAGTAGGGCATCAGGATGGGTCAGGCAGGTCCGGAGAGCAGAAGTGGTCAGGATCACTGGCATCTCAGAAGTAGTATGTGTAGCTCGACAGAGATGGAGAGAGAGAGGGAGAGAGATTGAGAGATTGTTAGGTAAGCTTTTGTCCTCTAATGGTTAAGGACAAAAGCAGGGACTCCGGCAAAAACTAGCTATGACAGCATAACTAAAAGGGAGAGCCAGAAGCTAACACAGACATGAGGGCACCCTGGGACATAAGGCAGCAGCCACTCCACCGTCAACAAACCTGAGTGAACGTGTGAGAGTGGGGGGCGCGACAGCATCCAAACATCCCAGTTCACCACAACACTCTATGCCTGTGAACCCTCCAGACCTGCCCCTGTACCTAAGAAAAAACGATTCACAAAAGGCTTGACTAAATAAATATGTTTTCAGCCTAGACTTAAACACTGAGACTGTGTCGGAGCCCCGAAGTGGAAGGCTGCTCCATAACTGTGGGGCTTTGTAAGAGAAAGCTCTACCCCCAGCTGTAGCCCAAACTATTCAAGGTACCAACAAATAGCCTGCACCTTTTGATCTAAGTAAGACCAAAAGTTCGCTCAGGTACTGTGACGTGAGACCATTTAGTGCTATATATTCTTGAGTTTCTCTTATTTTTATTATCTTTCTTCATCACTTTTTATCTTCTTTTTATGTAACTTTGCACTATGGGGACCAAGGTAGTGTTGTCTATCTTGGTAATCCTTATATTTTTTGCACTGTTTGGAACCGCGTCATCGTGCAATCACGGCTCCATTGTTTACAGTAAGGATCAGCTGCTAGCACTCCGTAACACGGTGGTGTTGCCACAGGAGAGACTCGACATCCCTCATAAGCTGAGGAGGAGGAGAAGGGGGAGCCGAGCCGTAGCTCGATGCCGGGCCAAGAGAAGTCGATACAGACCCGTCCTCCCGTCGATCATCATGGGGTATGTAAGATCTTTCCCCAATAAGATGGACGAGTTAGCGCCATTGTCCCGGCACCAAAGGGAATACCGGCAGTGTAGCATCATGCTGTTTACGGAGACATGGCTAACCAAGCTAACTCCGGACACGAATGCAACTTTGGATGGATTCCACCTGGTGAGGGCAGACAGGATGAAGGAGAGCGGTAAGAGGAAAGGAAGAGGGCTGGCAGTGTTTGTAAATGTCCGATGGTGTAATGCTAGTCATATCACTGTGAAGGAACAAATCTGCTGTAAGTACATTGAGCTTTTAGCTGTTAGCTTGAGGCCATACTATCTACCTCTTTTATATTTTTTATACTTATATATTTAAAAAAAATTTTTATATATCTTTATATCTGCTGCTGTAACAATGCAAATTTCCCCATTGGGGGACAAATAAAGGATTATCTTATTTTATAAATTATTTTAGGGTGCCGTGAGAAGGAGAGCAGAGTGGTGGAGAGCCACTAGACTGAGCAGGTCAAACACCTATGCCTGTATGGGCATATTTCCACACACCTACCCATTTTTGTTACCATTGTTGGATGAGCCTAAGGCTGGGCAGGTGTGAGAGAAAGAATGACAGGGATTTTTGCATCATCAACTTTAGTTAAATCACAACTGGAGTTTAAGTTAGGACTGTTTTCCTTCGGTCACTGTTTTTCTTTGGTTTTCCTTCGGACTGCACAATGGACTGGTGTATGAGTGGTGCTAATCACCAGGTAGAAGACATGGCCCCACTTAAGATCTGTTGGTCTCAGACCACCACCCTGTGTGCCATCCTAGTGGACCCAGGGAGGCTGGTTACTTAAATTGCCCTGTGCAGAATGACTCTTGTTAATGCCGCAAGGTTTCCCGAGCCACCCGAGCAGAACCTGTGACTAGGTCTAACAGCTAAGATTTGTCTACCTATCTTTGCCAAGCCTCTCTTCTTTAATACCACACAATATCCGAGTTGCTTGATTAGGCCCTATTTAGCTAAACCAGGGGTCCAGGAGGTAGGTCCCGTGCGATACTTCACCTCCAGATGACCCTGGCTGGGGATCAATCCAGCTGATTCACAAAGAGTTGGAACCCATCAGGAAGCCATCAGGCTTCTACTGGGTTGGGTCCCCAGGGGTTAAGATAATGCCAGCAGATTCTTTCCTTACCTTATTCCAAAAGCTGTCACTTACAGAATAGTCTCTGGAAAGAGATCAAGGTTCTACTGGCATAGCCGCCCCCAAATTGTAGTGCAAGAAGCTAAGCTGAACCAAGTCATTGATAAGGAATGGTGTTTTGGATAGGGTGAACTCTCAAATTTTTAAATTACCCATATCTTGTGTTTATGTGGTACAATAATGAGTAGGAGAATCTGCTGTGTAAAAAGAAAAAACAGTGCATGAATAGCTCAAACCATTGCAGAGATATTCACGTTCAAAGTTGTCATGTGAAAAAGGACCTAGATCCTCTTTTCTGAATATTGAAAAAGTGCCGCAAATAATAATTAAGGCTGTGAATAATAATAAATTTTTGTACTTTCCCTCAGTGGAATTTCATTGAACGGGAAAGGGTCCATCATGGAAATTTGCTGATTTTAATGAGTGTCCCTCACCTGTTCTTCACCTGTGTCCTCACACAGACCTACATCCAAGACTGGACAACATGTCCTATGTTGGAGGCCTGGATTAGTTAGGCCCCTAGTTGGGGGAAGATTTATTTTTGTTTTTAAATGATTAGGTGTAGGGTTGGTTTTATGGTTAAGCTTAGTCTTAAGATTAGGGTTAAGGTAAAGTTTAACGTTAGGGCTAGGGTTGGGGCTAGGTTTTTGAATTTATAATGACCCCCCCTCACAGTCCAAAAACTGTGTGGTTATATAGGGAGCCAAGGGAAGTGCACGGTGCCTGTTAAGTACTGCTACAGCTCTGATAGATACTGTGTCTTGGCAGTTGCTACTGTTGGGCTTTGGTTGAATTTTATGCTTTGTTTTCAACATTGATTAGTTTAGGGTGCCATGGGAAGGAGCGCAAAGTGGGGGTGAGCCACTAGACTGAGCAGGTCAACCCCCTCTGTCTGTATGGGCATATTTCTGCTCACCTACCCATTCTTCCTTCCATCATGAATCATCATTCTATGGCTGGGTAGGTGTGAGGAAAAGGATAAGTCAAAGCTGGAGTTTAGACAGGGACTGGTTTCCTTTTTTCTTTAGCCATTAACTGTAGATAAATCTCAACTGGAGTTTAAGTTAGGACTATTTGCCTTTGGTCTTTTGATTTTTAGGTATACACAAAGCTGTTTTGTCTCTAGCATTTGGCTGGAGTATAAGTGATGGGCATTTGTATTATGCTTTTTTTCAGGTGCATTTGACTGATTAAGATATTTTAGGACACATCATCAGTAGTATACCTCAGAGTCATCAGGTGTTTCGGCCTTTGAACACTACACACCTTTATCTGAGGTGGCCAGCCGCAGGTAGATCACTCCTCTGTTTGTGTCCCATGTCTAAATGGATGACATTTACATATTTATTTATTTGTTTATTTTATTGTTTTTAATAAATTAATTTATTTTTATTTAATTATTTGTGTCCCTAGGATGTTTATTCAGTTTTGGATATGCTTTCCTTGATAAAAAACTTCCCTTAGGTTATGTTTTTCTGCATTTGCCCTATAATAGAGTAACCATGCCTTAAATATGTGAAATGTTAAACATTATCTGTTAATATTAAATATTAAAATTAGATATTATTTTTTTAGGTACCACCTGCTGTGTTTAATGATTCGTACATGTAGGTGGAGTTGAGAAACTCACCTCTGCCAGTGGCTCAGTGTTAGCACTGCAGCGTTTCCCAAGCCACTCTTCCAGAGTTTGCCGTGAGGTGGGTGGAGGCCATTTGTCCCAGCAGATAACCCCAATGTAGACCAACAAGCTTCCACTGCTCTGAACCCCTGGGGATCACGCCACCAAAAGGCTCGCGCAACCAAATTTCTGGGAGAGCCGGCCGGCTAGGGTTTGTTTTTAGCCTAGCATGGCCCCCCGCCCTCTTGCCGCGCTTCTGCTTTCTCGCGCACCGCTTGCGACGTCCCCTCCCCCGGCCACCGGCATCAGGCGACACCGAGGGCTGGAGGCCTGGTCCCTGCAGCAAGCCGAGATCGCGTAGCTTCTCCAGCAGATCATCCTACAGAGTGGCTGTATTGTTGTATCTGAAGTTTAGAAGTGTCTGGAGGTGGTATACAGGAACACCGGTAGCTCCGATGTCGATGTGCCGTTAAAAAGTTGGCCTAAAGACGAAAAAAGCACCATTTTGTATCCGGAGTGGCCGCTGCGTGCTACTGCCGCGCCACCATCTTGGAAAACCTAAGGGTTAGGGGTTGGGGTTTGGGTAGGAGGTCAGGTTAGGGTAAGTGGTTAGATTAGGTCCAGGGGTTTAGGAGTTAAGGAGTTAGGTTTTGGGTAGGGTTAGGGTTAGGGTACAGGGTTTCAGGATCGGGATTAGGAGTCGGGGTTTGGGCTAAGAATTCAGGATAGAAGTTAGGATAAGGGTCAGGGGTTTAGGATAGTGTCTGGAGTTGGGGTTTGGGTTAGAGGTTAAACTAATGGGTTATGTTTTGGGTCCAGTTAGGGTTTAGGGTTAGGGTAAATGGTTTGGGGTAGGGGTTAGGACAATTCCTAATTTGGGTTAGAGATTAGGTTTTGGGTATGGTTAGGGTAGCGGATAGGGTTTAGATGTTGGGTTAGGCAATTAGACACCTCTGTAAATTCATATTCAGATAATTATATAAGTGCTATGGTTCTGTTCAATAGGTTCAACCAAGAAGAATAGACTAGGGATTTGGAGTCAAAGTGCTATTTTCACTCTTACTGCTATTACATTCAGCAAGTAAGTACTTGATTGTCTTCCAAAGGTGAGTGCTTTATTCACCCTCCTATTTTGTGTTTTGTGTTCAGTCTTATTTTTATCACTCTAAATTTGTGCCATTGTTTATTATCTAAAATCCAAAAAATAGAAAAATGTTCTCCCTTGGTCCCTTGTCCAGCCTTGTACAGCAAAAATGGACAGGTTTTGTTGTTTTTTGGCTCCCCTGAAACCTTAATCTCATTTTGATAATCCAGACACATGTTAAGACCTACATGTTAATCTTTTTCCAATTTTCATAAGAATTAAAATGTGGTGTAGACATTTGGTTTAAACTTGTGTGCTATAATGAACCTGGATTCTGCCCTTGTGTAGACAGTGGAATGAACCTTGGCCTGATCTTTAAAATTTGACCATCATGGCTTTATAAGGAGTTAAAGCATGATTTAAACTTTGGGTTAAAACTAGAGTTTATGTTAGAGTTAGTTAATGTAATGAATATAGAGTCTGCCCTCATGTAGACAATAAGAATATTCCTGGCCTTATCTTCTAACTTGATTTTTTTTTATGGGTTTGTGTTTAGAGCAAATTCTTACCCCTTTCCCATGGGAATCCATGTTTTTAATCTGTGTATCCATCTCAATTCACTTTTTTCCCTCTGTTTATCTGTCCAGGTTAGGGGACCTTCCAACCCTGAGACTGTTAATTTATCCAAACCATGGTCTTTAAAATGATTGATTAACTGTGTATTTTTTTTGTGTTATTAGTGATGTTGTGTGTGTTGTTTTAACCTTAATATTAATGCGTTTTAGTTTCACTTATGTAGCGTTTGTGATAGTGTGAACATGTTCAGTTACAGTTAAGACTCAGAAATTTAACAGCAATGAAGGGAAATGTTTGTTTTCTTAGTAGTTTGTCTCCCCCTACTGGCTGTTCTAAGGAGAGTCCTTCATAATATTGAGATTGTCATGTGACTGGTCAGATGATCAATAAGGACGTAAGTGGTTTTCCAGGCTATCCAACTCAATTTTTCATTTAGTTTCATTACTATTGTTTATACATCTTGAATGATATTTGACAATTTTTTAAGTATTCATATGCAGATAGTAGTTCATGTCTGCTGAATTTTCTCATTGGATTGTGTTAGGTATGTAACTAGGAAGCATGACACCGTATATTCCGAGGCTTTGTATTTATTCCGAACAGTAACTCCACATGTTCATGCTAAGCACACACTCCTTCTTCTACTAACTATAAACTAACTTTCTCCTTCTCCCTCCCAGCGTCTCTAGCAGCAACACAAGGAATTACATAAGACACAACATTTCCTCTCTTTGTAAAAACACTACTCTTAACCAGAAGGAAACATGTACTCTGAATAAAGTAGTTGTGACAACTTAGGCAACTATTCAATAACAGTCTTTACAGAACATTCAGTGTCATATATGTTGCCTTAACTCATGACATGAATACATGAACTGTCAGCAAACAGTCTATTGATATTTGAACAAATTCAACAATATTACTTTACTGTTACTTCACACACTTTTGTAACCAGTAAGTGCTGAACTCATGCAGAACAATTTTCTTTCCTTTGTAAGCTATATCTTGTGCAATTTATATGTAAGACAGTCCTGTTTATGTTATCACAGTCTTTGTGCCAATTAGGCTTACGCCTCATACGTGAGACTTTCACAGAACTATGTGTAGTGTTAAGTGTTTGCTGTAACGTGTTACTAGCACAGTCAGTCAATCCCAGTGAGTATGCCAGGTGAGCAGCATTCCACTTTTTACCATCACTGAGCAAGAATGTGTTGGGTCCCACTGTCTTCTCTACTCTTACAGGAGCAGAGAATCTCGGGTGAGCTTTTGGTGTTGCACTAGGAAGCCTTATCCACCAAACAGAGGATTGCAAGCACTGCGTTTGTGATTTGTGTATTGTTTCATTTGTTCCTGTTTCTTTTTCACATTCTCATGGACAGCAGCAATATCACATTTGCCCTCACCATGTAAAGGTAGGATGTTAAGCTTGGTTCGCATCTTCCTCCCATACAACAGTTCATATGGTGACACGCCCGTAGTGGCATGAGATGTTGGCCGGTACAACTGAAGCCACTCTGTGACAGCTCTGTTCCATGGTTGTGCATGCTGAATTGCTGTCTCGATGCAACTTTTCAGTGCGTGGTGAAATCTTTCAACAGCACTGTTAGATGCCAGATAGTACACAGATATATGTATGTGTTTTACGTCTCGTTGTTTCAAAAACTCAGCGAAGGCAGCAGAAGTGAACTGGGAACCATTGTCCGTAATGATACACTCTGGGTTGCCATGACGACTAAGGACAGTGCTCAGAAATTTGATAACATCCTCAGTAGTTGCACTGCTAGCAAATGCAAGCTCTGGCCACTTTGAATGATAGTCTGTGAGTGTTATAGCATATCTGCAAGCAGGGTTGGCTGTTTCGAATGGACCAACTACATCTAGACCCAGTTTTTTCCATGGGCCCTCAGGAAACTGAACTGGCTGCAGGGGTGCTGGATGTGTCACAGCGGATTTGTCATTAGACTGGCAGGGGATGCATGTAGAGATTGTTGACTGGACCTGAGAGTCCATCTGTGGCCACCAGTAAAGTTCCCGCAACCTCTGTTTTGTATGCACTACTCCCTGGTGAGCCTCATGTGCCAAGGAAATCACGGTGTATCGTAGGGCTACAGGGATTAACAGCCTTGTTCCTCTGAAAATGGAAGCATCTTTTACTGAGAGTTCGTCTCTCACTCTGAAATATGGAATCAAGTCCTAACTCACTGCTTTGGTAGAGGGTGACCAGCCACGTGTGATTTGCTTTTGCAGTTTTTCCAGTTCAGGACAAGCAGCACAGGCAGTTTCAAAGTCAGTCACTGAAAGAGAGCACAGTGTTGAGGAAACAAATGCAACAATTTCAGGCTCTACGTCAGCAGAGGAATCAGCAGGTGCCGGTATGGGAAAACGAGACAAGCAGTCTGCTGTGTGATTCAGGGAACCAGGCCGATAGACAACATTGTAATCAAAACAAAGCAGACGTGCTGCCCAACGAGCAATCCGCATTCCGGCTCTTCCCATTCCTTTTGTGGTTAGAAAGGTGGTGATTGCCTGGTGATCTGTGCAAAGTGTAAAGCGATGGCCCCACAAGTATGTTCTCCATTTCTCAGTAGCCCACACACATGCCAGGGCCTCCTTCTCTACTATAACAATTTTTTTTCAGCGTCAGTGAGTGTGCGGCAAGCAAAAGCCATTGGTTTTTCTGTTCCATTGGATTGTATTTGGGCGAACACTGCACCCAACCCGTAGTCACTTGCATCTTTTGAAATTACTGAATGAAGTGTGGGGTCATAAATGGCAAGGGCAGGGCTGGACACTAGCATCTGTGTAATGTCCTCAAAGCTGTTTTGAGCAGCAGAAGTCCAAGCAAACAGTCCTTTTTCCTTAGCGCACTCACACATTGGGGCAACAACTGTCGCAAATCCAGGAAGGTATTTTGAGTACCAAGACACTAATCCTAGGAAGGATTGCAGAGATGCTGCATCCGATGGAGGCAGAGCTTTACAGACAGCATCCAGATGCTCCTGGTCAGGTAAGATGCCATTAGCATTGATTATGTGTCCCAGGAACTGCAGTGAAGTCTGTCTGAAATTGCATTTTTTGTCATTTAACACCAGCCCCGACTCTTTCAGTATCTGCAACACAGTACTAAGGTTCAAGTCATGCTCCTCCGCTGTTTCTCCATACACAATAAGATCATCCAGGTAGTTTTTGACACCTGGTACCCCCTCCAGGATGGTGGCCATCATTTTTTGGAAAGCAGAGGGTGCCGACGCCAGGCCGCAGGGAACCCTGCAAAATCTGAACAGGCCATCATGGGTGATGAAAGCTGTAATATCTCTACTGTCTTTGTGCAGGGGAAGCTGATAATATGCATTAGCTAAATTGATAGTGGGAAATACTGTAGCACCCCTGAGGCTGGTAAGCATTTCATCAATGTGTGGTAAGGGATAACAGTCAGTAATGACGGCTTTGTTAACTTCCCGTAGATCAGCACACATCCGTATCCCACCAGTTTTCTTCCCTGTAACCACGATGGGAGACACCCAGGCAGAAGCATCCACACGTTCGATCACACCAGCTTTCTGCAGATGGTCTATTTCAGCTGAAATGGATGCTCGGACTGCAAAAGGTAAGCGTCGCAATTTCTGACGTACAGGTTTCACTAAGGGGTCAATCTTTACTCTGTGAACAAAGTTCTTTACGCATCCTATTTCGGTATCTTCCACAGGTGTGGTATTGGTTGCCATGACCAAGGTGCAGCTATCACCATTAATTCAGAGTTTTAGGGCAGAAATCAAATCCATGTTGATGTATTGGAGACACATACTTGTGCTTGCAGACATCCAAGTATGGGTATTCCTGAGTATAAGTCACAAGTCGGATGGCAGGTGTAGATAATTGTGTGGCACTGAAGTAGCGTTTATAAATATGGAGGGGCAATATGGACACTGAACGGGGCTGAACGGCAGACTCGCGCAAAATGTCCCTTCTTGTTGCATAATTTACAATGAAATTTTGCAGCCAGACATTGTGCTGAGTTAGCTAGGTGTTTGTCTGACCCGCATCTGAAACATGACTTACGGGCAGAAGAAGCAGCTTCTAATTGTATTGCAAGGGTAGTTGCTTTCTGTAATGTCAGGTCCGGCTGGAGTAACAGTCTCTGTCTAATATCATCGCTTTGTAAATGTTCCAGCAAAGTCACAGTTAGCAGCGAGTGCATGCAAAGCAGCAACTCTTTTTGTTTGTTTTTTTGTTTTTTGGCTTGCACTCTTTTTCTGAACGTATGCCGCTCCACAACAACGTTAACTTTTGGCATGAACTGTTTTTTAAAGCAGCGACAGCAGTATCCTATATCTCACCGGTGTCTGGCAGAGCATAAAGATGCGTTGGCCCTCGGCGCCTAAACAATTAAGTAGTGTAGCTCTCTTCCGGGCGTCAGGCCATGCAGAGCCCACGGCGTTGATTACCAGCAAATAGTTGTCAAAGATGCGTATCCACATGTCGAATGGCATGGTAGGCTCTCCCGGGCAGGACAGGAATATTGGCGTTGCAGAGACATTCACGGACATTGTTAATCAGTCAATAAAGTCAGTAATCAAAAGTTAGTATCCTTGTCTGCAATTTGTTAGGTATGTAACTAGGAAGCATGACACCGTATATTCTGAGGCTTTGTATTTATTCTGAACAGCAACTCCACATGTTCACGCTAAGCACACACTCCTTCTTCTAAGAACTAAAAATTAACTTTCTCCTTCCCCCTCCCAGCGTCTCTAGCGGCAACACAAGGAATTACATAAGACAAAACAGATTGTATGGGAGCTATAATGCGTTCCTTTTGCTTCATTATTACTCTCATTTGTTTGCCTATTTAATTTATTACAATGTCATTAATAAGCAAGCAAAGCAGCATCTTTAAGAGTTAAATCTATCATCTTATAGATTACATAGACAGTTGAAAGAAGTATTTATTTCATGTACACATTGTGAGTGTAAATTCATATTGTTTTATTGTTTTCCTTTCTATTTTATAGTTTTACCTCATCCTTATTAAAAATCGGAAAGAGATATTCCGTGTCTGAACTTTTAATGAAGGTGGAGTTTAGCTTGATGTCAAAGTATGCAGAGGGCATATATAGAGGACAGTACAGTAAAACAACGGCTCAGTTGGGCAGGACATCGCAGTTCAAGCTGATCCTATACAGTGAAAAGCAAATAACCTTAAGTTCTTCAAACCATGTCAAAGAAAAGTTCACCAACATGGAAGACCAGGTCTTCAGCTTGTGTCTCCACACAACATTCAAGTAACTCATCAACATGTTCTGCTGCTGTGCTAGCATGAGCGAAAGCAAAGGCTGCAAAGGCACTTGCTGTGAAAGAAATGAAAATGAAAAGAGAAAAGGCTCATTTAGAAGCTTTTATGGACATTTTAAAACAAGGGAAAGAAACCGCTGCAGCTGTAGCAAAGGCTGCTGCGCTTAAAACTGCTGTTGATCATAACAGTGAAAAATTAAGCTGTAGGCTCTTACCCAATCACACTCCCATAGACTCAGCACAGCGCACAAAAGATAATGTCATGCAGCAAGCAGAGACAAACAGCCCATCTCTCTCTATGCCTTGTGTAGAGCCATTTTCTAAAGACCAAATAGGACAAGTTTATCAGCTACAATCATCTGACATTTCATCGTGATGCCAACATTTCATCCAGAGTGCAACCTTTCTCCAGGGCTCTCATCTGCTGCCGCGTTATTCATAATAACTTCAACAAACAAAAAAAAGCTCGCTGTGAACTTGTTTCTACAGGGATGCTAAAATTCAGTGATCAACCACAAAGTTACAGATCCTGGTGATATTGTTTTAAGAATGCCATCAGAGATTTAGACTTGACATGCAAATAAGGATTCAACCTTTTTGTCAAGTGGCTGGGAAAAGTGTCTGCAGAATATGTCAGTCGGATTTGTTTCTTGAATGTAAATAACTCTGAGAGAGGATTGAACATGATTTGGGCCAGACTAGAGGAATGTTATGACTCACCTGAAGTAATAGAGAATTCAGCGACAGTGGCAAGGAAAAAATCCCTAAGACGATATGAGGAAGAAACCTAAGAGGAACCAGGCTCAAAAGGGAACCTATCCTCATCTGGGTGCTAATGGATAGTGCAATTATAAATAAATCCCTTCTGTAACTGTGTACTGTATGGACAAATGGTGCAATTGTGTAACCAGTAAATTCATCAGTTTTCACAAGAAGTCCAGTTTGTTAAACCTGTCCATTGTCCACTGATGGAGCCCTGAGTACAAAGCTGCTCAAGGCAACCGCAGCCCCAAAGCCACCACAGCAATTGCAATCCCAAGCCATCACAGTACAACACCCCATATGAGATCTCCAAGCCATCACAACGTCCCCCTATTTGCACCATCCCCATTGATCGTCAGGCTGTCCGAGCGATTTCAACTGATGAGAACTCCAACCGGAAGTAGGACAGCAGGATGGATCAGGCAGGTCCAGAGAGCAGAAGGGGGCAGGATCACTGGTATCTCAGGAGTAGCTCAACAGAGAGAGAGACAGATTGAGGGGGGGGGGGGGTTATTATGTATGCTTATTGTCATGTAATGGTTAAGGATAATGTACTTTGCATACAGAGTGCAAGCAGGGACTCCAGCAAGACTAGCTATGACAGAATAACTAAAAGGAAGAGCCAGAAGGTAACGCAGACATGAGGAGGCCCTGGGACATAAAGCAGCCAGCCACTCCACCGTCGACAAACCTGAGTGAACGCATGAGAGTGGGGGGGCGACAGCATCCAAGCATCCCAGTTCACCACAATACTCTCTGCCTGTGAACCCTCCAGATCTGCTCCTTTACCTAAGAGAAAATAATTACTAAAGGCTTGACTAAACAAATATGTTTTCAGCCTAGGCTTAAACACTGAGACTGTGTCTGAGCCCCGAACACTAAGTGGAAGGCTGTTCCATAACTGTGGGACTTTGTAAGAGAAAGTTCTACCCCCTGCTGCAGCCTTCACTATTCGAGCTACCAACAAATAGCCTGTACCCTTTGATCGAAGTAGGCGTGGCGGATCAAAAAAGACCAAAAATTCGCTCAGATACTGTGGCGTGAGACCATAAAGTGCTTTATAGGTCAATTTTAGTATTTTGTAATCAATACAAGATTTGATTGGGAGCCAATGCAGTGTGGATAAGATAGGGGTGATGTGGTCATATCTTATCATTCTAGTAAGGACTCTCGCTGCTGCAATCTGGACTAACTGGAGCTTGTTTATGCATCTACTGGAACATCCAGACAGTAAGGCATTACAACAATCCAACCTAGAGGTAACAAAAACATGAACTAATTTTTCTGCATTGTGTAGTGACAATATATTTCTTATCTTAGCAATATTTCTGAGATGGAAGAAAATGATCCTAGTAATATTATCTACATGAGCTTCAAATGAAAGACTGTAATCAATAACCACACCAAGGTCTTTTTCTGCTCCACATGATGAAACAGAAAGGCCATCCAGAGTTATTATGTAATCAGAAACCTTACTTCTAGCTGCATGTGATCCTAGTACAAGTACTTCTGTCTTGTCAGAATTTAGTAAGAGAAAGTTAATGACCAGTTAATCCAGTTTCTAATGTCATTTACACATTCCTCAATTATTTTAAGCTGGTGTCTCTCATCTGGCTTTGCTGAAACATACAGCTGTGTGTCATCAGCATAACAGTGTAAGCTATTACCATGTTTATGAATAATTTTGCCCATAGGTAACACATATAAAGAGAAGAGCCTTGTGGAACACCAACCTTTACCTTAGTATGCGTAGAGAAGTCACCATTTACATCTACAAACTGATAACGATCAGTCAAGTAAAACCTGAGCCAGGAGAGGGCTGTTCCCTTAATGCCGACAACATTTTCCAGTATATCGAGGAGAATAGCATGATCAATGATATCATAAGCTGCACTAAGGTCAAGCAACACAAGCGAGGAGACAGAACCCTGATCAGAGGCCAGTAGTAAGTCATTTATCACTTTAACCAGTGCTGTCACTGTGCTGTGATGAGGTCTATATCCTGACTGATACATTTCATGAATGTTATTCCTATATAGGTATGAGCGTAGCTACTGTGCTACAACATTTTCTAGGATCCTGGAGATAAAGGGGAGGTTTGATATTGGTCTATAGAATTGACTATCTTTAGAAGAGGTTTAACCCTTTGGAGTCGACGGTCCCGCCGGCAGGACCACTTGCAGTTTTTAACGATAGCAGCAAAACGAATTTAAAATGCTCTGTATTTTTTGATCGTGCACATATGAGTAATACATCATTTGAATCTGTAAAGGGTCTATTTCTATTTGTGTACACTCACAATATGAACAAATCATTGTGCTTTTGTAAAATAAAGAAAATATTCAGGGTGTGCTTTCAGCCGTCTCAGTCTCCGCGCACATCTGTTTGAAACGCGTCACTAAAATGAACCAAAACTCAGCGAAAACTTGAAACACAGAGATGAGAAATATATGGAAATTCTATGGAAAGCTTGAGTTGTCTACTTTTAAATGAAGCAAGCCAAATCGAAAACAAATATTCTCAGTTTATGTAAGCAAGCAGAGGTACAGTCTTTCCGTCTCACTTCATTATCTGATAATGACCTGAGGTGGGACACACCCACGCGCTATTCTCAGGGAAAATAGTTCGGTGAGTCCCGTACGAGGCGCACGCCCCCCTGATAATGCCATAAAAACATCATTCCACATAGTTTATTTCTTTGACTTTCCTACGTGTTTGGAAGATGACACACTATTCAGCCGAGGAAGCTCTTCAGATGATTTTGGACAGTGATGAAGAATTTACCTTTTCCTCAGAAGAAGATTGCGACTCCGACAACGATCGGTTGCATTTTGAAGAGCGAATTGATGAGTAAGTCCTATATAATTCCTATTCTGATAATATAAAAGAGAAATCATTTTTCAGACTTGATTTGCCTAGTTTTGGCTAGCTTTTGGCAGCCTACGTGAAACATTGCCTTTCAGTGTCAATTACAAATGTCCGCAAATATCTGCTCAAGTGTAAATTTTTGTAATGTGGTACGTTCTTAAAATTATTATTTCTAATAGTAGCTTGCTTTTACAAATATCTGCTAAACTGTAAATGTTTCATATATTTATACAAATTATGTCTGTTTGGCGGTGTTCATTAATGTCTCAGGCGTAAATGTTTGAGATGCACTACATACGCACAGTTTATGGCCCATCAACAGATATTTGTCACCTATCAACAGATATACATTGTGCGTCCATACCCATTAATTGCCCACCTGTTTACTTTGAATAATGTATGCTAACAATTTTGTATTTATTTATTTTTTTTAGGAATGCGGTTGCATCACCCTCGCCTTCACTGGCACCTCGCACCGGGGCCCGCAGGCGTCGTTCAGTTTTCAGTGCGATCGAGAATCATACTGAGTAAGTGTACAGGCATTATATTTTATAGATGTAATTTTGTTTATATCATCATAATACAAAAAGTATATATACTTGTATGATATTACTAAAACTGGGGTCTTTATGCATGGTCATTAGTGATTGATGATGATGATAAAAACAAAATACAATAGTTTCTTTTATTGTGTTATCAGCATGCTCATGTCTTTTTTTTTTTTTTTAAACAGACGTGATAGTGAAACTGATCAGCAACCAGTTCTAAAGAGAGAAAAGGCAAACAAACAGGCAGGATACAGGCAGTCCTCCATGGCATGGAAAACACAGACTGATGAAGACACATTTCCACAGACTCTGCGATTCCTGCCCAGACGAGAACCTGGACCACAACTGAGGTCTGCTGACTCACATTCTCACGAGTCTATTCAAACTGTTTTTTTTTTCAGAGAGTGCTGTGTCAACCCTTTGCCAAGGCAATTGCAAAGGGATGCAGATACAAATGGACAGATGTAAACGTCAGTGAGATGTACCGCTACATTGGCCTCATATTTTACATGGCCATGGTGAAGTTCAGCTCCATCACGGACTACTGGCGACAGAGCAGTATTTTCACAGTACCTTTTCCAGCTACAGTTATGCCAAGGGATAGATACCGGACAATTTCATGGAATGTGCACGAGTCACCCAGATGCAGACAAAGAGAATGACAGAAAGAGGGGCACATCTGAACATGATCGTCTGTTCAGGGTTAAACCTCTTTTGGACACTATCTGTCAAGCTTGCAAAGCCATCTATCATCCTAGAAGAAATTTAGCTGTGGATGAAAGAATGGTGGCATGCAAAGCAAACACTGGAATGACACAGTACATGAAAGCCAAGCCAACTAAGGGGGTTCAAGTTGTTTGTTCTTGCTGATTCCTCAAATGGATACACTATGGACATTTCTGTGTACACAGGAAAGAACAACTATCCCACAGGCCATGGACTGTCATATGATGCTGTGACATCTCTTTTGGACTGTAATGTTTTAGGCTCTGGGTACCATGTGTACATGGACAATTTCTACACTAGCCCAAAGCTCCTAAAAGACTTGCTTTCCATGAACTTTGGTGCATGTGGGACTTACAGAGACAACAGGAAGGACTGCCCTCGGAATGCAGATAATTCACTCTCTAAAAAGTCTGCTAGGGAATCCATCAGGTGGATTCGGGACGGGCCTCTTGTATTTGTGAAGTGGATGGACACACGAGAGGTATCTGTCTGTTCTACCATCCATTCTGCTTATACAGGAGACACTGTGCAGAGGAGAGTGAAATCACAAGGTACATGGAGGACAAAGACATTTCCATGTCCTGCATCTGTGACTGCATACAACCAGCACATGGGGGGTGTTGACCTGTCTGATCAGCTGCTACAGTACTATACTACACAAAAGAATGAAGTGGTACAGAAAGATTTTTCTACACTTCTTGGACATTGCTGCTACCAATGCTTTCATTGTGCACAAAGAGCTATATAGTAACTTGTCCCATAAAGAGTTTATGGAACAACTTATCACAGAGCTTTGTGGTGTCTCACAGAAAGTAGCACCAAAACGGACCAGTAGTGACCATGGACCAGTTCCAGGAACTGACCTGACCTCAGATACCAGGAATGTTGCCTCTGCTGGTCGCAGGAGCTGTGTGCATTGCAAAGCAGTGCATGTTTTATGTGTAAATTCAAGTATATGTCTTATGTTTTATGTAAAGTGCATGTATAAGACAACTCATTCAGTATGTTTGCTATGTGTAGGTTTATATGTTTATATGTTTTTTTTGTTTCTAAAAAACAAACAAATTAACTGTTTGCATGCACTCACAAGTGAATCTCGAGTTATTTTGCCTGACAGTTAAATATATTCTAAATAAACTACATTTCTTTTGTCCTCACATTCTTTCTTGTAGCACTTCCCTCTCAGTCACATACCTGACTGAAAGCCTCATTATGCAGCTTAGTAGGCGGGTCTTTGTAAGGGTAAGTGTAAGGGTAAGGGTTAGGGGTTAGGGGTTAGCGTTAGGGGTTAGGGGTTAGGGGTTAGGGTCAGGGTCAGGGTTAGGGGTTAGGGGTTAGGGTTAGGATAGGGTTAGGGTTAGGATAGGGTTAGGGTTAGGGGTTAGGGGTTAGGGGTTAGGGTTAGGGGTTAGGGATAGGGTTAGGGGGTTAGGGTTAGGTTTAGGGTTAGGGTTATGGTTAGGTGGTTAGGGTTAGG
>CM040976.1:34627814-34631589 GCA_022985145.1 Pangasius djambal | reverse complement strand
TCAGACGAGTCACCCAAATTACTGAGCAGATGAGAAGAGCGTATCTGGAGCACTGGGACAGTCAGAACCAAACCCAGTCCAGATTACACTGCTATCGGGCCCTAAACAGAGAGAATGAACTGCAGAGTGTCTCTTCACCATCAGAGATATAAAGCAGAGACACATCCTGACCAGGTACAGGCTGAGTGAGCACAGTCTCACCATGGAGAAGGGCCGACACAGGAGAACCTGGTACACAGGAGAACCTGCAACATGGGAGAACCCGGAGCACAGGAGAACCTGGAACACAGGAGGACCTGGAACACAGGAGAACCTGGAACACAGGAGAACCTGGCTGCCCAGAGAACAGAGACTGTGTTCACTGTACGAGCGGTGAGGTCGAGACAGAGCTGCACTTCCTCCTCCACTGTGAAAAATATCAACACCAGAGAAACGTCTTCACCGAAAACATCACACACAACATTCCACATTTCTGCAGTTTAACAGATGAAGAAAAAAAAGACAGAGAGAGGGAGAGAGAAAGAGGCAGAGACAGAGAGAGGGAGAGAGACAGAGAGAGAGAGAGACAGAGAGAGGGAGAGAGACAGAAAGAGGGAGAGAGACAGAGACAGAGATAGGGAGAGAGACAGAGAGGGAGAGAGACAGAGAGGGAGAGACAGAGGGAGACAGACAGAGGGAGAGAGACAGAGGGACTTTTGACTTTTACAGTCCTTTATTTTAACCACTCGTGTCCACCATTTCTACATCAAATAAACAGCAGTTTTAAACACCTACTTAAATAAATGAATAAATAAATAGATTTTAAAATAGTTGATTGCATTAAATTAAATGACAGATAAATACACAAACATGTCATAATTAAACCACAGTAATAATTTGGTTTAAAAAGTCAATTAAAACGTTATTAAAACTTTTCATCCCAAGTGCAGTGCAAGACAAGACAAGAGAGAGAGAGCGAGAAAGAGAGAGACAGAGAGAGAGACAGAGAGAGAGAGAGAGAGAGAGAGAGAGAGAGAGAGAGAGAGAGAGAGAGAGAGAGAGAGAGAGAGAGAAAGCTGTAACAGATTAAAAAAGTAAAACCGATTAAGAGTTGCAGGAGACATTGGTCTTTTTGTGAGTTACTGTAGCTCTGTGTGTGTGTGTGTGTGTGTGTGTGTGTGTGTGTGTGTGTGTGTGTGTGTGTGTGTTTCTGGTTTTCAACTTTGTGCTCTTTCCTTCACTTTCTGTGGGTAAAGTTCTGCTGCATGACTGAAGGAGAGGAGACATGATGAAGATTTCAGATGCTGTAACTGTGTGTGTGAATGTGTGTGTGTGAATGTGTGTGTGTGTGTGTTTCAGGACATTTTTCCATAAAGCAGACCAGCAGGCTGAGCGTTGAACCACAAAACGTCACTGAAGCCTAAAACTCCACAAAACTCTGGCAAGATGGAGTAAAGCTAAATAAACACACCCACACTGACACACACACACACACCCACACTGACACACACACACACACACACACTGCATGCCGTATTGGTTGTGTTTCATTCTTTATTTCTCACGTAACTGCTGTAAAATTGATTTCCTGTTAGGATCTAATGGTTTTAATGGCTTTAAAGATGACTGAGAACTTACTTCAGTCACACATGCAGGCCATAGTGAGGGTGGAATTACACACACACACACACACACACACACACACACACACACACACACACACACACACACACACACACACACAGAATTACGGCAGAATTACAAGAGAATTACAACAGTATCCCCTGCTGGTCATGAAGGGAATTACAATGAAAACACAAACAACAGCGCTTTATTTATTTATTTATTTATTCATTCATTTATTTATTTATTTATTTATTTTATTATTATTTTTATTTCCTTTTAAGCTTTTTTTTGGCTTGATGACGTGTTTACTTCCAATAACACAATCATCAAGAGAAATTGCTTCTCATATTAATTAATTAATTTATTTATTAATTACAGAACACATACTTAATAAAAATGTGACCAAAGCACTGGGTTCATCTATTCATTTATCCATCCTTTTATCTGTCCATCATCCATTTATATTCATTCTTTCATCTGTCCATCCATCTCTGAACAGAACAGAGGACGATCTAAATTTATACGTTTAAAAATCTATTGTTAAATATATAGAATTTTACACAGAAAATGCAAGAAAATATCGTAAGACACTTAAAGTCTTAAGTCGTAAATAAAAATGACTATTATGTCATAATAATTAGAAAAGTTTGTTTATTGATGCATTTTTAAAAGTATTGGCTTACACACTGTATATTAGTGCACTGTTTCCTGTGATTATTTTATTTTAATTCCTTTGTATTTTATTTTTGGACGGATGCCAGTAAAGAGTCACAGACATCAGTGTTAAAGGATTTTATTAGATATTTACACTCAGTCATGTACATCCAGATGTTATAATTTAAACAAACAAAAAGCACCTTACCATTAAAAAAGTACCGTATTAGGAGCGTTGCGTCAGAGAGGATTCAGATCTCAGTGTGTCAGAAATCTCACACACACTCACACACACTCACACACACTCACACACACTCACACACACTCACACACACATCATACTCATTGTTAGTCTGAATTAAACACTCCAGTGTGATTTAAAATTCTAATTACATCAAAAACATATTTACATTTTAAATGAAAGCGTCAGAAATCACACTCACACTCACACACACTCACACACACTCACACACACTCACACACACTCACACACACTCACACACACTCACACACGTGTTTCTAAAACCTGAGATGTCTTGTTAGCCATTTAGCTGATCACAAAACACACACTGAAGTTTCCCTCAGCAAAGCTTCACTTTTCTTTGATTTAAAAGATCTGTAATTGATAATGTGATAGTATTATTCGTGATTAAGGCTTTCAGTGTTTTAATGTCACCTTTAAACTCCACAAAGGAAGTTATTTTGAAACCATTAATAAACTCCTGAGCTGCAGAACACTAACGAAGCCCCATCACATCACTGCGCCTCCTGCTGGCCGAGTGCGCGATTACAATCAGAGAGATTCGCTCTTCAAGCTTCAGCAGGCCGGGAAATGGCACTGATTTGTTTTTTATCATTATAATATACACTATAATTACACATAACGCTGATTAAACATCAATTTAACTAGAATAAAGATTAAAATAAACAATATACAGTATTTCTGGTGCAAAACTTTAGACAGTGTCAGTGCTGTGGAGACGGACTGCAGTCATAACGTTTGTGTGTGCAGTTACAGTGATTTTACCCTGAGCTGGAAAATGTATTAAAGATTAATAAAGTTTATGACTACGGTTTAGGGGGGGGTCCAGAGGTTGGTGGGGAAGGGGGGATCCAGAGGTTGGTGGTGGGGGGGGATCCAGAGGTTCTGGGTGAGGTTCATGGTTGGGGCCCACTGAAGGTGGAGATGGGTAAACAGAGCAGAGAGCAGAATGTTTGCTCCATCTGACTGGACAGAGCTCTCGCCTTCAGCCAATCAGAACAGCTGTCTGGCTTATAACACACCGACACCTCACACCTGTTACACACACACACACACACACAGTGAGTAAATGAATGAGGGAATGAATAAGTTGATAAGTGATTAAGTGAATAAATGAATGAAAGTGAATGAGAGTGAAAGAGTGAGTGAAAGAGTGAATAAGTGAGTGAGAGAGTGAGTGAAAGAGTGAATAAGTGAGTGAGAGAGTGAGTGAAAGAGTGAACAAGTGAGTGAGTGAATGAGTGAGTGATTGTG
>CM040976.1:34597526-34609830 GCA_022985145.1 Pangasius djambal | reverse complement strand
CTGATTAAAGGTGGAATGATCTGATTAAAGGTGGAATGATCTGATTAAAGGTGTAACGGTCTGATTAAAGGTGTAACGTTCTGATTAAAGGTGTAACGTTCTGATTAAAGGTGTAACGGTCTGATTAAAGGTGTAACGGTCTGATTAAAGGTGTAACGATCTGATTAAAGGTGGAATGTTCTGATTAAAGGTGTAACGGTCTGATTAAAGGTGTAACGGTCTGATTAAAGGTGTAACGATCTGATTAAAGGTGGAATGATCTGATTAAAGGTGTAACGATCTGATTAAATGTGGAATGATCTGATTAAAGGTGTAATGTGATCTGATTAAAGGTGTAACGATCTGATTAAAGGTGTAACGGTCTGATTAAAGGTGTAATGATCTGATTAAAGGTGTAATGTGATCTGATTAAAGGTGTAACGATCTGATTAAAGTTGTAATGTGATCTGATTAAAGGTGTAATGATCTGATTAAAAGTGTAATGTGATCTGATTAAAAGTGTAACGATCTGATTAAAAATGTAACGATCTGATTAAAGTTGTAATGTGATCTGATTAAAGGTGTAATGATCTGATTAAAAGTGTAACGGTCTGATTAAAGGTGTAATGTGATCTGATTAAAGGTGTAATGATCTGATTAAAGGTGTAATGTGATCTGATTAAAGGTGTAATGATCTGATTAAAAGTGTAATGATCTGATTAAAGGTGTAATGTGATCTGATTAAAAGTGTAATGATCTGATTAAAGGTGTAATGTGATCTGATTAAAGGTGTAACGATCTGATTAAAGGTGTAATGATCTGATTAAAGGTGTAATGTGATCTAATTAAAGGTGTAACGATCTGATTAAAGGTGGAATGATCTGATTAAAGGTGTAATGTGATCTGATTAAAGGTGTAATGATCTGATTAATGGTCTGATTAAAGGTGGAACAATTGGATTAATAATAATGTAATTGCAATTTACAAACTCTGGAAGCAGCTGATTAGATTTTAAAATTGTAAACAGATTTTTTAAAATTGTATTTATCTTCTTTTATTATTATTTATATAAATGTATTGAAGAAAAGTATTAAAAATGCGACACGACTGTTTTTCAGCCAGTTCTGCTCGCACACCTAAACACACGTATCGTTTACGGTAGAAATACTGAGTAAATACTGAAATAAAACTGAGTCAGCAGTTTTACCTGAATGTAAAAAGTTACATTTCATCATGGCTGTATTTACACTGCTGAAAAGCTGAAAAGTCAGAACACCATCGCTCTCGCGGGGTTTCCCCTTCACAGCGTCTGGGAAAACCTCTGAGCGTTATTATACGCAAGTGAAAGTGCAGATAACTCGATGTCTCAACCTCGTACTCAATTTACGCTACTTTTAAAACTACTCAGGTTTTAAAACTTAAAAATAAAATGCAGATGTTTTCAGGTGATGAAATGGAATGGGTTTTACTCGAGTATTTTCCACTCCTGCTATTTATATCACATCAACGCCTGTTTAATCTCGCACCCAGAATCTCGGCTACGCGATAAGGAGCTCCTTTACTTTCAGTGCGCCGGGACTTTTTCAGAGGTGATCAGAGGTGATAAGAGACAGGAAGTTGTCATCATGTTACAGACAGAGCTGGAGGAAGAGGAAGAGGAGGAAGAGGAGACCAGGTTCAGTGCAGGAGTGAACGCCGAAAATCAACCCAGAACCTGAGATCACACCAAAATGCTCGGGGAATTTCTTCTCCAATCACGCTGAAGAACCGTGCTGTGTCACAAATGTCTCCTTACTCCCTATTCCCTACTCCCTATTCCCTGCTCCCTATTCCTTAATCTCTATTCCCTGCTCCTTATTCCCTGCTCCCTATTCCCTACTCCCTGCTCCCTATTCCTTAATCTCTATTCGTTACTCCCTATTCCCTACTCCTTATTCCCTATTCCCTACTCCCTCTTCCTTACTTCCTATTCCCTACTCCCTACAGATAGAACATCATTAATGGTGCATTTGAATGAATTCAGAAGTGGGAATTCTGAACTCGGAATTACATGAACACCTCTAGGAAAAGATGTGTTTTGTTATGATCATGAGTTTACTTTCTCAGGACGGTAGGCTGAGTGTTAGATTAATAACACAACTCATATGTCTGTGTTAACTGATCTACAGTAAACACTACTATAAACTCATTAAAAGTAGTGAAGTGATATTTTATTTACCGTTGACGTGCAAGCCACAGTGTTGATTCGACATCATAAACATCAGGCTTGAGGAGAAATTCCGAACCGAGGGCGTTTTACTTCGTCTTGCCTAGTCGGAGATCGGATATCCCGAGTTAGGAGCTTTAGTAGAACGCAGCGTAATTCAGAGCTGGTGAGAAGGTTATGAGATCAGAAAGATGTTCTCTCAGATCGACAGAGTTCTCAGTGCTGGTAACGTATAATCCAGACTCAGTGTTCCTGTTCATTATCCCTTCACATGAACATACAGTATGTGAGCGCCATCAACATCATCATCATCATCATCTGTCCACTGTGGGCGTGTGCCAAATGTGTTTAATAGAGTGTGTGAGGGCGGAGCTCTGAGTGCACAGAGCAGAAATATTGAGTGTGGTGACATTTTTTAAATTAAAATGATAACAAACATATATAAACATTGGCAAAAACAGTGAATTTTCCCCTCATCTTTTTTAAACCGCAGCATCACAGAGCGGCGTAACACACTCGGGGGGGAAAGCGCTATCCGCCCTCTTCCACATACATGAGCTCACAAACGCCTACGGTTGAACTTTAGGGGGCTTTTTGTCATCACTGATTTCTCCAAACAAACCTGAAACAGAAGTGACTGGCACTGATTTCAGTTTGGCTGCCCACATGAACTTCTGGTTTCAGAGTTTCAGAACCTCTTCGATGTTCCAGTGGTGATCGGTTCTGTTGGTGATGTTTATCTTCTACAGTCATGTTTCATACTTTTACACTGACAGCAGCTACCCTTATGAAACAAACAAATAATATGACAATCTATTAGGATCGATCTCTAATGCCTCAGTCACAGAGAACCCTGGCATGGAAACTGACTTTCCATCAGATTGAGATATATTTCCATTCGAAATTTTCTGCTCACTCTTAAACACCATCAGAATGCAAGCGAGCCGTTCTTCACGGTGGACGATTACCACCAGAACACCACAATCCATTACACTACCATTAGGAACCACTAGAAATCCTGAGTGGTATCTAGCGACAGTACTCATCCTGCTAGCTCCTGCAATGACAATAATATTGTAAAGAACAGTGAGTTATGTAGTTAGCTGTTTATGTTAACGCCTGGTTGAATTGCCTGTGATGTACTTTCAACGGTTAGGTTAATTATCTTTTAATTTATTTAAATCTGGCACATGCGAGTTTGATGTCTGACGTGTAAGACGTGTAGGTGACATCAGGGAACACACTGGAGATAATAAGGTGGTAAAATAGTTATAAAAATAGTATAGTAAATATTGTAATTAGCTTATAATTCAGATATGCAATGGGTGTTTTGGAATTAGAGGCTGTTTTAGTCATCCTGCATAATCCTTCAGAGCATTACAGCAATTAAAATAATAATGTTAATATTACTAATAATGAAGAATTGATATAGATGTGTGTGTGTGTGTGGGGGGGGGGGGGATTTCTCACACAGTTGAACAATAGAGCGGTCCCTCACGCCTGCAGCTGTACTGTAAACCTCCTGGAAGGAAATAATTCATCACTGAACTGAAACCACATTAGTGTTTTCCATTAGAGCCCAAAGAGAAGGTCACTGTGCATTTATCGAGACTCAGACGCTGGTTTATTTGCATTTACTGTCGTCTCGTGTACAGTCTGAGCGCCAGTTCCACAGTACCGAGTCACGGGTTAGTGAGGTTAATGAAACGCCTGCGTTAGGAGAGCTGGATTTCTTTCTGTCAGAGGTGTTTGCTTCACAAACACAGAAACACTGCTGCTTTATGAACAGCTCCGAGTCGTGTCAATATCTCACTGATATCACGTCATGAGGTGTTTACTGCGTCTGTTCACTATGCAGTCCGTGTAAACACCATCACAAAAGACATGGACTTGTTCCAAATCACACACACACACACACACACACACTCTCTCTACCCACAAATCTGAGTTTTATTCCGCCGTTTTATTGTGAAAGTCCGCTCAGGAGCTTTAAACTGAGCTGGTCGGAGTCATGTCCTTTTTTTTTTTGCAAACACACACAAGAAAAGTGGAAGTGCCCTTGTTGACGTGTTAAAGGATGTGCTCACTTCCTCTTATGAAATTAGAGGATTCATCTGGGCAGCACACATGACCAGCAACAACTCTGTTTACACACGGCATACGAAAATATATTCCACAATAATCCCGTTTTAATCCAACCGGTGACTAAAATACAAATCTAAATCTGTATGGATTATCAGCACACAACGAAAAATAAGTTATCTGGAAAATGCTCGCTGTAATGGAGTGTGATTTACTGCAAAGAACATTAGAAAAAGTGTGAAATAAATTCAAATTAAATTGTGGTGAACATGGAATTTTTTTTGTTTTTATAAATTACATTTAAATAACAAAAAATAAATAGTGAATATATAAGTTACAAAAACAAACTAGAATTAAATTTTACGTTAAATTTTACTTACACGTTAAAATAAATTATGGTATATATTATTTTGCATGATGCATTATTTTTTATATAATATTGTCTGTACTGAATGTGTATTATAGGTTTTGTTTTGAGTATTCTTGCTTTTCCAAATATTAAATTTAAAAATAAAATTTGAAAATAAAAGAGTGCAGCTAATATACCGAGTGTGTGAATCCTGTGATACATCGCTATAGAGGTACCGATTGTAATATTTATGTCAGAAGGTAGTGGAGAAAAATGCAAATACAGGCTTTTAACTAAACAAACTAAACAAAACAAAACAAAACAAAACAAAAAAGTCAGAATGAGACTCATATGTAGAGTGAAACAAGAGCAGCGTGAACCGAGGCACTGAACACAAGACCAACACCACACACACTTCAGGACTTACATAACTAAACTAATCAAGGTGAAGCTGAAAACAGCTGCGCTTAATAAGGAGTAACGAGGCTGTGGTGGGGGCTGCTGGGAAATGGAGTCCAGGGCGGCCATTTTGTGAGGCTGCGATGCCGTAACTGCTGAGACGGAACTGAGATTCCACTGATTAAAGTACCGAGCCGATATCAGCGAAACAGATCGGATATCGAAAAGAAATAAAGAATTCAATCAGATCCAGTAACAAATGGAACAGTTTGGAATTGAACTTGGAAAAGATTTTTTTTAAAACATAAAAGAGACTCGATTGTATTTCTGATGAATGTTTTATTATATGTATTGTATTTGCCGAGTTGAACTGAATTGAGAAAGCTGCGGCGTTGTGCGAGTCGGGCTTTTAGCTAGAGATTTCTGACCTGCTCGCTTTTAACAATGGAAGTTTTACATTCATGAATTTATCCCTAATGAGCGAGTCAGAGGCGACGGTGATGAGGAAAAACTCCCCGAGACATCATGAGGAAGAAACCTTGAGAGGAACCAGACTCAGAAGGGAACCCGGAGTCCGGATAGTGCGATTATACATCACTCCCTCTATAAGGTGTAACGGTGTAACCAGGAACTGATGAGCATCAGAGTCATTTCTGAATTCATTATAGTTTTAACATAAAGTCTGTGGTATCGAACTGAAGTTATTAACTGTTCAATGATGGAGACTTGAGCACAAACTGTTCTTAGCAGTTGCAGTCCTAAAGCTATCCAAGGAAGAGAATGAAACATATATCAATTTAAGTCCTAGTAGGTTTTAAAGAAATACATTTCAGGTGGTATATTGATACTGAGCTGATAGTCAAGGTTTCAGTATCGAAAGAATCAGCGGCACGCTGCCGTGTCTGGCGTTAACGCTCCGTTATAATAATACAGATAACGATGATGCCTGAAATCAGACTAAGAGGTGTTTCTAGAGTGTCACAACCACATTCGACTGTACCATCACACACTCACACTCACACACACACACACACACCAGGTCCTCGGTTCAGTTGAATAAACCCCCCGTCCATGAGAATCTCCTCGTCTTTTCCTTCTCTGTCCAGATCCCATTTCCACCAGCCCCAAACAGGAAGTTCCCAAGGAAGCAGGTGTCGCTCTATTGTTCCTGCTTTACACTCCCACAATCACGCTGCTCACCACACACACACACCGTCTGACTGATTACATACATCACTAACACTTATATACACATACAGTACTTACACACTCATAGAGACAGCTAATCTTGTTGCCATGGTAAACTGATTGGGCTTTTTCGACATTTAGTTATTTCCTATTTGTGGTTACTTTTTTTTTTAATCTACATAGGTAACTAGTTGGCTAAATTTAGTAATCAGTGGTCATTTAGCGTTGCTTAATATGAACTTAAGAGCGCACCATGATGACACACTCATCACTTCCTCCCATCGACGAGTTACTCAGGAGCAACACTTTACAAAATCAGCACATGAATAATCATGCACTAATACCTGAATCGTTAGATTTAAGAGAATATATCACGTATAATTAACATAAAAATATTTTCTCATCAAAACGTGACCCCACGTAGTGCTCTATATCATCACGTCACTGTTTCCATGTTCAGTTTAACATCTGAAACTACGTGGAAGATTAAAAAAAAACCCAAAACATTACAATAACTCCGAGATCTAGACCTGTGTGTCCTCACAGCTAGTGATGGTCACTAAAGATATATACGTGTGGAGGACGTGAACTTCAGCGCAGAAGACGACGTTCTGTTCGGACGTCTTACATCAGCTGTGTGTGTGTGTGTGTGTGTGTGTGGGAAGAGCTGCTAAAGCTGCAGAACGTTAAAAAACAAACAAACAAACAAATATTGGATTATAAAAGAGCCAACAGTTTAAAACACTTACTTAAATATGATCTAATGATGAGTTAAGGCGTGTACTAATCACGAACCTTAACTACGGCGTGAGTCTTATGAATTCTCGCGTGAATAACGACCACCTTAAGGACCAACATGTTTGTTGGTTCATGTATTAATTAACACGTAGGGCTAAACTAAATCAAACATGCTCCAGTAATTTCATCTCAACCCGTTTTGCGTCATTCTGCATCCATTTCTCTTCAAATCTCAACAAACCCTGAACGAATAAGGAATATGTGATCAGTCAGATTTAAGCGGATATATTATGTATAATTTACATCAAAAAATTAAGTTTCTCATCAAAACATGATCTCATTGCTCACTCAGTCTGAACAAGTTTCTAATTACTGGATTGAATTATGTAGCGTGAGCGTGATCAGCTCCCCCGATGGGAACTATAGCTATAGCATTAAATTAACGTGATTAACACGTGTGCGGAACGTGCGGAACGTCAGCGACCTGGTCTGCATCCTCAGTTAGATTTTGTTCAGGGTTTTGAAATTACATGATCAAATCATGTACGAAAACAAACTGTGTTAATGTAACGCGGTTCATGCAGGTGGAACCTGTACGCGTTCGGATTAAGTAAATCCAATGAGCTTTTTTTCAGCGTACTAGCACACGCTCTTCACATTTATTATCTTTTAACACTGAAACCAGTGCTCTGTAAGATTATTTCCCGGCGTTACAGTCTGAGAATGATGGAGAACGACGCAAAACGGGTTGAGATGAAATGACTGGTGTTTACCGTTAGTTGGAAAAGGAGGATCAGTGTAAATGATGAAAGTAATCCAGCGTCATCCTGTGATGTTTGCGTACGCAGCTGCGTAGGGCAGATTATATACACAATTTGAAATGATGCCCGTTTAATTCATGTTCTTGATTTAGTTTAGCTCTACGTGTTATTTAATACATGAACTAACAATCCTGTACTTAAGGTGGTCGTTATTCACGCATGAACTCATAACACTCACGTCGTAGTTACGGTTCGTGATTAGTACACGCCTTAACTCATCATTAGATCATATTTAAGTGATTAATTCAGGTATTAGTGCATGATTATTCATGTACTGCGATTGTAAAGTGTTACCCAAATCCTTTACGCCATAATGAACGTCTACTACACGAATCGCTCATTTCTAATCTCTGTCACGATACACTTGACGATAAATTACTGAGTTAAATATTTTCCTTACAGTGATATCTCTCTCTATTTCTCTTAGATAAATCTATCTAAAGTATATCACAGCTACGTATGTCCGATGTGCGTTGCGTATCTCTCAAAAAAAAGAAGTCAAGTAATGTCTGGCGAGAGCTAAAGATCACGGCGATGAAGTCTATGATGAGCTTATAATCACTGTTTATAGCCTTGGAAAGTTTTTCCACATGGTGCTCTATATCATCACGTCACTGTTTCCATTTTCAATTTAACATCTGAAACTACGTGGAAGATTAAAAAAAAAAACCCAAAACATTACAATAACTCCGAGATCTAGACCTGTGTGTCCTCACAGCTAGTGATGGTCACTAAAGATATATACGTGTGGAGGACGTGAACTTCAGCGCAGAAGACGACGTTCTGTTCGGACGTCCTACATCAGCTGTGTGTGTGTGTGTGTGTGTGAAGAGCTGCTAAAGCTGCCGGATGTTAAAAAACAAGCAAACAAACAGTGAATTCTGGAAGAGCCAACAGATTAAAGTGCAGAAACACTTGAGAAGTTAAACTCTCACCACAGGAAGTGTAAAGTTTAAAGCCGTAAACATGTGAGGGTTTATTTATTTATTTAATTTATTTTAATAATCTTGTGTTCTTTATCTTTATAAACTTCATGCTGTACCACGTGTATGGAAGTCACATCTGATAAGGTCATATATTTATGGCTTCTCTGCTGCTTTAACCTAAAAAAACACACTGTAGAGTGAAGAACATGCGCACCAGCTCCTAATACACTCTCATATCTCTCTCTCTGTTCGTGTGTGTGTGTGTGTGTGTGTGTTTTAGTAGGTTATATGTAATCAGTGTGTTGTGTGTAATGACATCAAATGCAGGTTTTACTTATGCTTTGAGTAAAACATGAAACTCATTGGTGTTACCGTTATAGTCTCAGGTTTGGAGATGACATGCTGTTCATCCTCAGTGCACACACACACACACACACACACGAGCTGTGTTTTCCTACGCTCTGAAGTTTCATCTATCACATATCTATACATGTTTAATACACATATCATTTCTCGGTAATCAGAGTAATTTTGTTGTAATAGCACTTTCCACCCCCCCCCCCCCCCCCCCCCCCCCCCCCCCCCCCCCCCCCCCCCCCCCCCACACACACACGCACACACACATTCAGATTATATGTAGATATATAAATTTAAACCTGTATATCTGATTCTCACCCTTATTTTCCTTATTTCACCCCTCGTACCTTCTCTTTTGCCTCATTGACCCCCAACAACACACAATAAGCGTGCGTCCTGCTGAAGCTGTTCGGAAATAACTGCACCGAAACAATAGATTATGAAAAAGCGCTTCCTCTTTTTTCCACATGAATGGGCTGCAGGTACAGTAAGGACGCGCAATATTTACAAACGCAGGTGAATATGAGCGCCAACTTCCTCTCTGGACAGGAAATGAGGAACCGGGGTTCTTTCCTCTTGGCCTCTATTGATTGCAGTGGGAACTCCTCTGGAGGTGATTTGCTGCGTTATGAAGTCGGATATTCAGCATAATCAGCAAGGTCATGCACATTAAACAGTTCAGGTCACTCACACACTCACACACACACCTCATGCCTCACTGAGGGACATTTTAATGTAAATCCAGGGTGAGAGTTTGGCACGCAGGCTTCTGTTGGCTTCACTCTGTGCATTGTTCTGTCCAAAATCTGTCCAAAAGTGTTCGAACTTCCAGTGTTAAAGCTGAAGTTATTGGGTGTGTTAAGTGTGTTAGTGTGTGTTAGACGATCTGGAAAAAAAAAAGAGCTTAGGATCGAACCTGAAGCACTGAGGATCACCTTTAAGGGATGGTGTGAAGACAGCTGGATTTTATAACACACACACACACACACACACACACACACACACACACTGTCGAGCTTGAACTCAGAGCTTCTACTGCATCAGCCATCAACTGTGCCATGTTTAAAGGGGTTATTCATGGCTATGTTTGTGTGTGTGTGTGTGTGTGTGTGTGTGTGTGTGAGTGAGTGTGTGTGTGTACGTGTGTGTGTGTGTGTAGTTAGCGGTAGCAGAGAAGATGAAAATGATCCCGCTGATACGAACAACCACACAAACAGGAAGATGTGCGAGGGTAAACATCACAATTACCTAAATGCAGTGCAAGTGTGTGTGTGTGTAGGAGTATGTACTGTAGTTTGTGTGTATGTATAGAATATAAGGTTCTGGCCTCATTAACACACACACAAACACACACACACACACACAAGGGAATAATAAAAAAAAGGAAAAACTTCCCTCATGGTTCAGCGTCAGTAAATGTCAGAATGAGTCATGGGGGAAAAAAGCAGAAGTGTTGCACTGTGTGTGTGTGTGTGTGTGTGTGTAAGAGACAACTTCAGCCATACATCCCTTTAGCCTCTCTGTTCTTCCCAGGGCCGTGCTGATATATCACTGCTAGGATACACCCTGATATACCGCACAGTGCAATACCGTGTTGGAGTCAGGAAACTGATCACACCTTCTTCTCGCTTCCTGTCAGTGAAATTCGGAGAACTGCTGCAGTTGAGGTGTGACATGTGCACCGCAAATACACACCACTGACAAACTGTTGGGGTTTTTTTTTTTTTTGGCAATATGACCTAAAGCTAAGATAGAACACTCGTCTAGCTTAATTACCCTTCTCAGATTTGCACTTATTTTGTACGTCACACACAAACACGCACACACTGTACAACTAGCCATTGATGTACAGTTGAGTAAACCTGATTATCAACTCAAACACACACTTAAAACCACTCATCACACCGCTCCTCTTCAATTCAGTCACGATCACAAACCAAAAAAAAAAAAAGAATCTCTTTCGTTGAACGGAAGCGACACAAAACTGAAAATACACTCGGATCAAACGGGGTAAAGGGTTAAAAACGTAGTCCCTCTGTACATTTACATTTACATTTACGGCGTTTGGCAGACGCTCTTATCCAGAGAGACTTACAATAGTGCTTTGAAGTCTATCAAAAATACATCCTGATACCAGCTCACTAGGTCCCAAACTAGGAATACTCTGTAGTGCACACTACTTAGGCGTTTACATGCACTTGAGTAATCTGATAACGTCAAGTCTTTATGAGTCACATAATAATCAGATTTTTCAATTCATGTCATTAGAAATAGCGAAACTGTTGAAGGTAATTGATGTTTCTCAGGAGTGAGGTGAAGAGACATCTCACACAATCTGACAGATATTTGGAAGCAGAATTGACTCGAGGCTGCAGGCTGTAACGAGTCACAACGAGTCATAACGAGACTCGAGCTTCTGTACTGATTAATATTAATTAATTCATATTTTTGTAGGTTTAACATATTTCTGTGCTTCTCCCACTTCTCTTTATTCTGATCCAAAAACAGAGTCAGTGTTTTTTTAAATTTTTTTTTTAACCTCTCTGCTTGTCAGGGCATGTGTGTGAATTGTTTTGACAACTTGTCAAGCAAATAAAGCCCCTGCTAAATCCCCTCACTGTGACATCACAACGCTTAAATTAAGATCTTTTCCCCTCCATTTCTCCCTAATTTTAATTCTTATAAATTTTAATCCTAATTTTAGTTTTTAAATGTAGTGCAAGTGAGAGAGTGAGGTGTAACACACACAGTGAGGTGTAAAAGACACACAGTGAGAGTGTGAGGTGTAACACACACACAGTGAGATTGTGAGGTGTAACACACACACAGTGGGAGAGTGAGGTGTAACACACACACAGTAAGAGTGTGAGGTGTAACACACACAGTAAGAGTGTGAGGTGTAACACACACACAGGGAGAGTGTGAGGTGTAACACACACACAGTAAGAGTGTGAGATGTAACACACACAGTGAAAGTGAGGTGTAACACACACACAGTGAGAGTGTGAGGTGTAACACACACAGAGGAAGAGTGTGAGGTGTAACACACACACACACAGTGAGATTGTGAGGTGTAACACACACACAGTGAGAGTGTGAGGTGTAACACACACACAGTCAGAGAGTGAGGTGTAACACACACACAGTAAGAGTGTGAGATGTAACACACACAGAGGAAGAGTGTGAGGTGTAACACACACACAGTGAGATTGTGAGGTGTAACACACACACAGTGAGAGTGTGAGGTGTAACACACACA
>CM040976.1:34581833-34592551 GCA_022985145.1 Pangasius djambal | reverse complement strand
GTAGGGTGTAATGAGTAGGGAGTAGGAATTAGGGTGTAGGGAGTGGGGATTAGGGTGTAGGGTGTAATGAGTAGGGAGTAGGAATTAGGGTGTAGGGAGTGGGGATTAGGGTGTAGGGTGTAATGAGTAGGGAGTAGGAATTAGGGTGTAGGGAGTGGGGATTAGGGTGTAGGGTGTAAGGAGTAGGGATTAGGGTGTAAAGAGTAGCGTGTAGGGTGTAGGGAGTAGGGATTAGGGTGTAGGGATTAGGGTGTAGGGTGTAAGGAGTAGCGTGTTGGGTGTAGGGATTAGGGTGTAGGGTGTAAGGAGTAGCGTGTAGGGTGTAAGGAGTAGGGAGTAGTGTGTAGGGAGTAGGGTGTAAGGAATAGGGAGTAGGAATTAGGGTGTAGGGTGTAAGGAGAAGGGTGTAGGGTGTAAGGAGTAGGGAGTAGGGATTAGGGTGTAAGGACTAGCATGTAGGGTTTAAGGAGTAGGGTGTAGGAAGTAGGGTGTAAGGAGTAGGGTGTAGGGATTAGGGTGTAAGGACTAGCATGTAGGGTGTAAGGAGTAGGGTGTAGGGAGTAGGGTGTAAGGATTAGGGTGTAGGGATTAGGGTGTAAGGACTAGCGTGTAGGGTGTAAGGAGTAGGGTGTAAGGATTAGCATGTAGGGAGTAGGGATTAGGGAGTAGGGTGTAAGGAGTAGGGTGTAGGGTGTAAGGATTAGCATGTAGGGTGTAAAGAGTAGGGATTAGGGAGTATTGATTAGGGTGTAAGGAGTAGCGTGTAGGGTGTAGGGATTAGGGTGTAAGGAGTAGCGTGTAGGGAGTAGGGATTAGGGTGTAGGGATTAGGGAGAGATTAGGAATACCTCCCAGGTTTACCTGTGTTTGTCCAGATCAGGTGTGTAGATCATCACTGTATGAGGATCAGAAGATCTACACTGTCACCTAGTGGAGCTGAGTGGAACACACACACACACACACACATGCACACACACACACGCACACGCGCACACACACACACACACACACACACAGAGTCAGTCCAACAAGTCCACGGATTTATTATTATTATTATTATTATTATTATTACTGATGTTGTTTAAACCTCACACTAAAACCTCACATTTATATTTTACTTCTTTTGACTTATTATTTACTTATTTAAGATATTTTACTTTTTTTTAAATATATATTTTTTAAATAGTTGTTATCTGCTTCTTTTACTTATTTGTGCTCTATATTTACTTTTTGAGGCTATTTCTGCTTTTTTAAAAATAAATAAATAAATAAATATTAATAATAACAATAATAATAACAAATTAATAAAATAATAAATTATAATTTTATTTTTAATTATACTTACTGGAATGATTTGTTTACTTTTTCCATTTAAAAAAATGTAGATCTATTTGTAATTAAATCACTGTATTATTTATTGTGATGATCTCTTTATTAATTGTTTATATTCTTCTGTTGAATTTATTTTCCAAAATTGTATTTTTTCACACAAAAAAAACAAAGTGTTACTGATATTAACATAAACATTAAATAAATATTAATTTCAGTATTTTAAAGAATTGAAGAAATTAATGAGATGATTTTAATAAACAGGTGTTTATTAATATTAATAATATATATCTGATATAACCATAAGACAACACAATAACATCATTTAAATTAAAACCACAATTAATTTAATTTAACCTACAAGATTTAAACACATTTCTAATATAAATAACAAAATTAATACTTAAAACGCTGATTAGAATATAATAAATATTTATTAAGCTATATCAGTGTTAATGGTTGAAATAATTAATGATAAATTATAATTAGTTTAGAATTTAAATGCATTTTGAATGTATTTATTATTATTATTATTATTATTATTATTATTATTATTATGCTATAGTCCTTATAAATCTGCACGTGAACTGAGCCGTTTAATCATTACGTCACTGAGCTCACTGTCCGCGTGCCACAGAACTTCTCATTTAAAATTTTAAAATTTAAAATGTAACGGAAGCTCAACGGAACAGCGCGCGCCCTCTCTACATTTAGCAGCACGAATTCAACATAAAATTTGCGTTTGTTCTTTTTTCTTCTTACATGATTAAGAGAAAAACGTTACAATAACATAAAAACAAATACAGTTAGATAATAATATAGATAATAAACTTCTTATAGGACGACTGTTGAGCGGTTTATAGCCGCGTAGAGAAGGTTAGCTAATCTTGCTAACATTTCACCAAAGCCTGAGGTAAAAACAAAAAGAAAAAGAAAATTAAAGACACAGTATAAATGTGTAGTCTAGCTCCGTCCTGTGGAAATAGCTATTTCAGGTAAATATATATATATATTTTAAAAAAAAGGTTTTTGCTATCATTACATCTTTTGTGATATTTGTAATAAAGGTTAACATTATTAATTTACTGATTAAGTGACTAATTTGTTAATTGATTAATTGGTGACGTAGCACAGGTGTTAACGCCGTTTATTCGACATCTTTGCATTTATTTCTTATAAAAGTTGAGCAGGAATGTGAGGTAATGTTAGCTGTCTTGATAGCTTAGCCTATACTTTATTTATTTTTTGAGTGTTTACCTCAGAACGGATCGAGCGCGCGCGCGGACGGCGGTGTGTTGACTCAGGAATGCCGGTTGTTTCTGGAAGTTACCGGTGGATGTCGTTGTTTGTTTGAACACAGCTCTGTCGCGCGCTCCAGATGTCGCTGGAGAATTGTAGTAGTGCAGGATCTCCTGAAACTAAACTCTTACCTCGCTAGCAACTGCAAGACTTAAAAAAATAAAAACTAAATACTACTTTTATCACGCACTTCCATCACCAAAGTAGATTTTACAACAAAACACAGCTATAAGTCTGTTTTGTTCGGTGTCAAAAAAAAAGTTCTTGTTCTGAAGATACCAAACTGTACCTTCAATTCAGTTCAATTCAGTTAACAATGGTCACAAAGCAGCTTTACAGAAATATATAAACTCAGGATATAAATTTTAAATGTATGAATTTATCCCTAATGAGCGAGCCAGAGGTGATGGTGGTGAGGAAAACCCCTTGAGATGATATGAGGAAGGAACCTTGAGAGGAACCAGACTCAAAAGGGAACCCATCCTCATCTGGGTGACACCAGAGAGTGCGATTATAAATCATTCCCTTCACTACATGGACAAAAAGTGAAATCGTGAAACCAGGAAATTCATTATAGCTTTAACATGAAGTCTGTTTGGTTGAAGTTATCAAACTGTTCACTGATGGAGACCTGAGTGCAGAAGTGTTCATAGCAATTGGAGTCCTAAGCCTTTTCCTGTCCCTGCGGTGGTACCATCAGGGCTCCATGTTTAGTAAGGTGCATGTAGAGTACAGCTCCTGTGTAGTGGTAGCATTGTAGCCTCTGCTCCAGGGTTCCTGATTCTAGAGTTCCCAGTTCCAAGGTTCCTGGTTCCAAGGTTCCAGCACTCGGGTTACTGTTGCATGTGCATGTTCTCCGGGGTTCCTCGGGGTTCTCTGGTTTCCTCCCACCTCCTTCCCAAAAATATGCCAGTAGGTGGACTGGCTAAGATAAATGGCCCCTCTGTGTGTGTGTGTGTGTGTGTGTGTGTGTGTTTGCATATAGGATTCGACCTTCACAATTAGGTATTAAACAATGTTTAAGTAATTTAACGAAATTAAACGAATTATTAAACGAATCGAAACAATCCTTAAATCGTTTTAAGCTTGTGGACATTTTTTTTCTTGCAAACAGATGACAGGACTTTACTCTAGTTCTACAGTGTTGACTTTATCTCCACACACACACACACACACACACACACACACACACACACACACGATAGTGCTTTATTACAAATAAGACCAAATTTGGGTTAAATGTTATTTCACAAACTTTTTGTAAGAGCACATGAGTCACTAGAAGCTGTATTGAGGATTGTGTAAAAGCTATAAAACTGCTCAGAGCGAAAGATCCGAATCTGCTGAATTAAAAGAATCGAATCAGTGGAAAGAATCGTTTTGTTCATCAGTAAATACAGGAGAGAAGAGGTGAAGAGTCTGAGGTGCTGAGAGAGGGAGAGATTTCCCACCCTCACCTGTCTGAGGTAGAATTATTGTACCGAGATAGCTAACCCGAGTTAAAGCCACTTCCTGTTAAATAAAATGTTCATGTTACATAAAATAATTATTAATTGCGGATTGTAGTTTCCTAAAAGCCCACAGTGATCTTGTCCTTCTGTAGGGTGGTGTCTCACACACACACACACACACACACACACACACACACACACACACACACACACACGATCAGTATCCAGCCGCACTCCCTTTAAATTTACCGTGTGTGTGTGTGTGTGTGTGTGTGTGTGTGTCTCCTCCTCTTGCAGGATTACCGGCCCCGGTCTCCGCTGATCACACACACACACACACACACACACACACACACACTCGCGCGCGCACACACTGTGAGAGACCGGGTAAGGGCTGAGTATCGTGTATCAGCTGGTGAGCGGGTTAGTTTGGACTGCACGCGTTAGCCGGGATGATGGTTCTGGACTGTGGCGCCGTGCTGCTCGGTTTGCTGCTCGCGGCGCTCTGTCGGCCCTCGGTGGAAGCGCTCGCGAGCTCGTCGCCGCCGGACCCGTGCTACGACGAGAACGGGCAGGCGCGCCGCTGCATCCCGGACTTCGTGAACGCTGCGTTCGGCCGGGAAGTGCGCGCGTCCAGCACGTGTGGCCAGAAGACACCGAGTCGCTACTGCGTGGGGACGGAGAGAGGCGGCGGGGAGAGGAGCCGCGAGTGCCGCGTGTGTGACGCGTCGGACCCCAGAAGGCGCCATCCGGCTTCGCACCTCACCGACCTGCACAACCCGCACAACCTGACGTGCTGGCAGTCGGAGAACGGCATACGGTACCCGCAGAATGTGACGCTGACGCTGTCTCTCGGTAAGAAGTTCGAGGTGACATACGTGAGCGCGCAGTTCTGCTCGCTGCGTCCGGACTCGATGGCCATCTTCAAGTCGATGGACTACGGCAAGACGTGGGTTCCGTTCCAGTACTACTCGAGCCAGTGCCGGAAAGTGTACAACAAGCCGAACCGGGCCGCCATCACCAAGCAGAACGAGCAGGAGGCCGTGTGCACGGACGCGCACCAGCAGCAGCAGCCGCACCAGCAGCAGCCGGTCTCGGGCGGCCTCGTGGCCTTCAGCACGCTGGACGGCCGGCCGTCTGCTCACGACTTCGACAACTCGCCCGTGCTCCAGGACTGGGTCACGGCCACGGACATCCGCATCACGTTCAGCCGCTTGCACGCTGAGGAGCGCAAGGCCGAAGCAGAGGACGAGGATGACTCGCACTTCTACGCCGTGTCGGACCTGCAGGTGGGCGGCCGGTGCAAGTGTAACGGGCACGCCTCGCGCTGCGTGCGCGACCGCACCGGAGAGCTCGTGTGCGAGTGCAAGCACAACACCGCGGGTCCCGAGTGCGACAGGTGCAAACCGTTCCACTACGACCGCCCGTGGCAGCGCGCGACCGCGAGAGAGGCCAACGAGTGTGTCGGTGAGTCGTCAATAACATTCAGTCTATAAACTCGGTTTAATATCGAACTTTAGGAGCATTACTAACGTCACACAGGTGTGTTACCTTCCTCACTGAGCGTGTAAAGCACGTGTCACTGATGCAGACCCCGGGTTTAGAGAAAGAGTCAGAGGATGAAGGAGAGCTGATGCGCATTTCAGTCTCAGTAAAGAAACATCACCGAGCCTCTGTTCCACATTACATGCTGCATTACACCTTACACACCTTACACACCTTACACAGCAAACATGGACCTGGACATTAAACCCCACATTAATGGCAGAAAATAAATAAATAAATAAAATCCCTTCCACTGAGGCTGCATTCCTTTAAATTCTTTAAATGGGTTAATAATCGAATTGCAATAAGACAGATCCATCGTTGGATTTTTCGAAGGGATCTCAATGATTAAACTCTGATTATAAACAATAATCGACTAAATACATACACACCACTACGGACACTCACACGGCACATGATTAGGATTAATTAATCTACCAAGGAATCTACCAAAAAAAAAAAAAGTCTTGCATACCCTTATAAAGGTGAAGTATCTAGAGGATGTAGTGTACTGTTACAGCTTATTAAAGGTGCGTACTGATCACTGTGGTACCTGTACGGTTTGTTTCTCCCGTTATAGTGCGACACGGCAGGTTCGGTCCAGAGGAAAACGTGTCTGAAGCAGTGACTGTAGCTGACACGCTTTAAGGCTCCTAACTGGACATTAAGGGCCGCTGCTTTGTGCGCGAGGCTTCGTTAGAGCGTCAGTACGCAAGATTTCCACATTAGCATGCTCCTAAACACAGAACCACACCCCTGATTTAAAAACAAAGAGGTATATACTGTAAATATAATGAAATGATTCAAGAGGTTTTTACAAACGTAAGCACAAGAAGCTGTTTAAAAATGGCTTTTATTTCTTTATCTTTCTGTTCAGTGTTTTTGTTTGAAGTGTGGGAATTATTTCGCTTTATAAAGAAGATATGCAGTATAAAATCCTGTTCATTACAGCCATAAACGTTACGGCAGCCGTTACGAGAAGCCACACGGACGTATCTTTTAATTCTTTACCCGTAAAGCTTATAGAGGAACACTTGCAGTCATTATTATTATTATTATTATTATTATTGAAATATTTTCTATTTATTTTATTAGAAGTGTATGTGAAATGTCATTATTTCTCCTATTTGAATTATTCTACTGCTTGATGTCATCTCACACACTGTGTTCCTTGCGTGTGTGTGTGTGTGTGTGTGTGTGTGTAAGACAATACAGATATTAATACAGTCAGTGAAAGCATGTTAGTAAAAGATCAGTATCTTCGTTTGTCAGAAGTAGCATAGCTTGTGCTGTATGGAATTACGACATGGAATATATCACGGATCGATGATGCGCAGTGTGAACGTGTGAACGTGTGAATGGATAAAGAAAATAAGATCTTTAATGCATTGATGCTTACAGAACAAACCTTACAAAATACAAGGGTTTGACCTGTTTGTAGGGACGTGATATCAGAAGGCGAAGTGAAGCGAGTAAAGCGCACAAAAGACCAGGAACCGTGCTGTGATGTGGCGTGCGAGACAAAGGTGTCCTTTCTGACGAGGAGGCGGTTTGGTCTGATTGGCGGTTTGGTCTGATTGGCGGTTTGGTCTTGGTTTGGTGTTAATCTGGTTCTGAGTGTAGCGTAAAAACCAAAATACAGTATGTAAGAGTTCCTTTCAATTCAGTTCACGTGAAAGTTGCTGTCACGGTCGTATCCGTCCTGCACTAACAACATATATGATATAAATCACAGGCTTATTGTTCTTCTTCTTCTTCTTATTGATCTTGTTATTAATTCTTCTAATTAATTCCCGAATGTTCTGAATGCTCACTGTGCGATATTATGACTCAGTCACTTGCTGTAAATACTTTATACTCTATACCTGCTGTACACACTTACACACTTCTACACTACACAGTGTACTCACTTTATAGTCTATTTATTGTCTGATGTTTTATGTTTGTTTTTTATTACACCAGTCAGAAGCAGTGCTGCTAATGTCGTTGTATCCAGAGATATACACTGACAATAAAGGCTTTCATTTTCATTTCATTACATTCAGTTTTCTCCCAAAATACAGAATATACTGATTAGGTATTATATATTCATGCCTGATAAAAAAAAAAGAAAGTATCCGTTACTTTGACTCTGACAGTGAACATGTGAAAGCGAGAAAGAGAGAAAGAGAGAAAGTGCTGGAAGAAGAAATGCATAGAGAGAGACTGACAATGAGACTGACAGTGAGAGAGATGGACAGAGAGAGGGAGAGAAAAGCTAAGACAGAAAGATTTGAAGAGAGAGAGCGAGAGAGAGGGGGAGAGAGAGAGAGAGAGGGAGAGAGAGAGAGAGAGAGAGAGAGAGAGGGGTTTGTGGCCTCTGACATGATCCTGGGCTGGAAATGTCAACATGACGAGTTTAAACTGTCTTGCAGGAGGAATGAATTGTTCCATGTATCCTTGACACTTTATTTTTGTAAAGGATGTGTGTGTGTGTGTGTGTGTGTGTGTGTGTAGTGTGTGTGTGTGTGTGTATTGTGTGTGTATGTATGTGTGTGTGTGTGTAGTGTGTGTAAAGCGGGGTACAAAAGAGCGTCACTCACTGCATCCATCTTGCTGTCAGTGAGCCGATGGTATGACCTCACATTCCTGAACTGGGTTTCTCTGAGCGCAGTGCTAACACACACACACACACACACACACACACACACACTCACACATACACACACACCTTTGAAATAAAGCGAGAGAGAGAGAAGAAGAGACTGTTAAAGCAAACAGTGTTCAATCTATAGAGAAAAGAAAGCATGACACTGTTTTGTACAAGAGGCAGGGAAGTGTGTGTGTGTGTGTGTGTGTGTGTGTGTGTGTGTGTGAGTGTGTGTGTGTGTGTGTGTGTGTGAGTGTGAGTGTGTGAAAGCGTCTGAGATGACAGACATCCTTGAACACACATTGATTTATATTAAGAGAAGGACAGAGAGAAAAAAGAAAGAATGACAGAAGGAAACTGAGACAGCAGATAGAGAGAAAGGTGTATTTATTTATTTATATCTGTAGATGAACATTTATATTTATGTATTTATTTTATAATGCTAATTAGAGCAGATGGTATTAATCTCATACTCCGTATCTGCTCTTAACTGAATGGATATTCCGCATATTGATCAGTAAAGTCACTTAGAGGCCATTAACGCGGTGCAGAAGGGAGGAGTGGTGGAGAATATTAAACACACTAACACACATTCATCAGGAACCACAGCCGAACACCGTCCTGGTGCCCTCGAGCGCGGATCGGACCTGCTCACGGCTTTCTGATCTACACGAGCGGAGGAATACATACTCTGAGGCATTTACTCTTTACACACTCCATTTCTTACAACTCAGACACAGAGTTTATTTTTAGGAGCAGCCAGGTGGAATCTCACTTTTCTCTCTCGTCACTGGCATTTTCCAGCTTTGCTTGAAGCTTTGCCGAGTGAATCAGGAGGACAGCTGAGCCGAGACGTTTCACACACAGATTAGATCCGACATGCTCTCAGCAATCAGTAATTAGGAGTGATTTAATTACAGCCTCACAGACGCTTCAGATCCCTAAAGCAAACAACAACAGTTTCGTTGAACGTCACGCTTTAATTCCAAGCTGCGAGCACAACTTTGTTTTCTTATCTCACGTTTATATAACAGCACCTTCAGTGAGACAGTAAAACGCCGTGCGTGTCCACAAAGAGGTGGCTGAACACAGGCATTAGCGCGGCCGCGCTGGCTCGAGGCCTGCTGGTTAATGTTCCAGCCGCCCGCCGGGTTTATGGACCGCCGTCTATCATCCTCAAAGCGGCCGCCGGATCAAACCTGGCAAATAAAAGAGAGAGGGTGAGAAGAGAAAATAGGTGAAGAGAGAGAGGAAAAACACTTCTGCACTTTGGTCACCCTCCCTTCATCACCTTAAAACCTCCCACGTGAATAATAGAAGTGACAGACAGAGAGAGAGAGAGAGAGAGAGAGAGAGAGAGAAGAGGACAGAGATAATAAAGTAAAGAAAAATAAAGAGAGGAAAAGACGTGCACTCTTTGTGATTGACCGTCTGTAAAAGCCAACATTTCTGGTGGAAAGAAAGAAAGAAAGAAAGAAAGAAAGAAAGAAAGAAAGAAAGAATAGGCCCAAAGAGAATAGAATAGAGGAGATAAAGAGAGAAATAAACTTCAACATATTGCTGCATCAAACGTTCTTCATTTTCCTTCATTTGAATTCAAGTTGATAAAGGGAATAGAGCAAAAAATAAATAAATAAATAAATAAAAAGAGGAAAGTAGAACAAAAGAAAAGAGAGGATAGGATAAAGAAAAAAGAAAGAAAAAGAGAGGACAAGATCCTTTTCACTTTGCTCTTCCCCTCTTCTACTTGTCATCCTTTAATGTCCTGATAGAGCAAAGTGAGAAAGCGAGAGTTGAGGAGAAAAAGAAAGAGAGGGAATAAGAGAAAGGAAAGAGAGAAAGATAGATAGACAGAGAGAGAGAGGAAGACGTTTTTCTTTTTTAAAGGTCCATATAAATCAAACTTTCCACATGGCAGACTTACTTATTCTCATCCAAATGGATCAAAGATACAAGTTAAAAAAAAGTGCGGAAGAGAAACAGGAGAAGAAGAAGAGAGAGAGAGAGAGAAAGGGAGGGAGGGAGAGAGAGAAGAGGACAAGGCAGACTGAGAAAAGAAAAGGGAAATAGTTTTGATCTTTAATTAAACTCCTCACCTGACAGATTTTTCGGAGGAGTTATTTATCGTGAGTTGAGTTCGACACGCAGTGTGACGCTCAGCGGCGGCTGGATTAGTGCCGCTGCGAACAAAGATAAAGTGTGTGTCAGTGTGAGAAACGAGTGATTAAGGTCTCAGAGCGCGAGCGCTGCTGCTACGGCGCTCGTCTAAAATCCACCAATAGGACGAGGGCAGACCCACGGCACGGCTACAGATACGGTAGCGGCGATGGAGGAGCGTAAAGGAAACATGCTGATGGAGAGAAAAACCTCCTCAGAGCTCACTGTGAAGAATGTGTGTGTTTACTTCCTGCACCAGCTGATTTCCGGATCACGCCGATTGACGACGTGACGCTCTTTAATCGCAGG
>CM040976.1:34470056-34482865 GCA_022985145.1 Pangasius djambal | reverse complement strand
GGGGGGCGAATATTTTTGCAAGAAGCAAACAGTCTTTGATTTTCTTTGAAATATTTGCTTTTAAAATTCACTGAAAGAGGACATGAGTTTGCAATAAAAATACTGACAGGCAGAAGAATGTTTATATACAGTATACTGTAAACTCGAAAGTCCTCAAAGATCCTCTAACGATAGACCTGCGATTAAAGAACACGACTACGTTCTGCTCACGTCTTTAATCAGCCTGATCCGGAAACCAGCTGGTCCAGAAAATTTGGAATAAACATTTTTAAATATGGTGATAGTTTCTGATGTCAGATTTGGTGCTGAAATGTGACATGACATGACATGTGATATGATGAGTTTTTTTTTACTATAAATATACGATTTTTGCTTCCTGGAAAATCTTTAATGTTCTTTATGAACATTGTGTGAAGAGAGCAGAGCTTGTATTTGTTTAAAAGAAAAGTAAAAACGTAAAAAAAAAAACTTTTATTGAGTTCATTCTCCATTTATTTTTATAGTGTTTATGATAAAATGCATTAATTAAATAATTTATAATAATTAATGAATTATAAAATTTTAAAATATTTAAAAAGTCATTACAAATACATTTGTATTCTGAATTTAAAACACTTATGGCACAATAAAGTCTTAAAGTTAGTAATCGATTCTATTATGGCTTTTATGTAACTAACTAACTAACTAACTAACTAAATAAATAAATCTACAAACAGATAAATATGTAAATAAATATTTGTTTCAAAATCAAATAATACTTTAAATTATATAATTAAATTGTGCTGTGACAGTACCCGGAAGTTGACGTCATTTCCTTCGACGTTCCGCGCTAGGTTTTGAGAGACATTATTTTTCCCCTACCCGTTTTCCGACAAGTCCCGCCTTCTCTGCGTTTCAATTAGTCAAGTGAACGCTGTATTTATAGGACATGCAAGCACAGCCAATCAGAGTGCAGGAGGCGGGAAAAGACCAGCCAATCGCCGTGCAGGAACAGCGCGATATATTAGAATATAGGCGGGAAAAGAAGCGAGCTCTGAGAAAGAGAGACGCAGAGACACAACAGCAATGGCGGACGAGAAACCCAAGGTGAGGTGGTAAAAAAAATAAAAAATAAAACGCGACATCCAGTGCGTGAATTTATTTCTGATTATAATTATTATTATAATACAGTCACCCCTTTGCGACACGTCTCTCATTTAACCGCATTGTAGACAAAAATACAGAGAAATAATAATAATTTTAGAGTTGCTATATTGCTAAGTGGCTAACAAGCTAACGGGCCGGTTAGCATCTATGCTAGCTTTTGTATCTAAACACAATATAAATTAATATTAATTTTTTTTAATCATCAGACTCTTTAAACCAGCGTTAAAGTTTTATTCATTTGTAAGCGCTATTTTAAATAACAAGTCGTATGTGTTTTAATATTTTAGCGAAGTTTTATAGGCTAATGCTACTCCAGCTAACTGCTTTTAATAGATTAGCATGTAATTAAATAAATTATAACATTTATAACAGTTATATTTCAATATTTTGCGCACGTTTATGTATTAAGTGCGTGATTTAGTCTTTATTTTGAGATAGCTCTGCACAAAAGATTGTTTACTTATTTAAAAAAATGTGCATTATATTGCAGAATCTTGTAATATGCAAATTAGCGTTAATTATTATTCATTTATGTAAATATTACTTGTGCGTGTGAGTGTGTGATGGTATTTATTACTCAATCTATCTATTGTGTGTGTGTTTATTGTGTATATATTGTACATGTATTGCATGTTATTGTTTTTTTGTGTATATATTTTGAATTATATTCATCAGTTATTTAAAATAAATGAGTTGTCTGTGTTGATTTGAACAGATGTTTAAATTAGAAATCGGATTTATTTATTTATTTATTTATTTGCGGTTAGAGCTTTGTAGTAAAGTGTGTGTATAAACGTTATCGTGTATTGAGATGTTGAACGCTCAAACCCCCCCCCCCCGTGACGTCCTTCTTCTTCTTCTTCTTCTTCTCCTTCTTCTTCTTCGCTCTCTCTGTAACGTGTTCTCCTCTTCAGGAAGGCGTGAAGACTGAAAATAACGAACACATCAACCTGAAGGTGGCGGGACAGGACGGCTCGGTGGTGCAGTTCAAAATCAAGAGGCACACGCCGCTCAGCAAACTGATGAAGGCCTACTGTGAACGACAGGTGAAAAAAAAAAAACACACGTCATCATCATCATCTTCATCATCATCATCATCATCATGTGGTCCTTTTCCTCAGGAGTAAAACAGAAAGCAGAGTGAAGATGGACGGTTTGTTGTTGTAGACGCGGCAGAGTAACGTGAGCGCTGCTCCGAGGAGACGATCCCATAATCCCGTAAAAACGCCGGGGCTGGCGAAAGTGGGCGTGGCTTAGCACAAACTCTACGCCAGGCATGTGAAACGTCGTAAAGCGTTGAGATAAAATTCTTCAACTGAAGAAGAAACTGAAGAAACATCTATTGATTAATAATATTTTTATTATTATTATTATTATTATTATGGTCATCGTACGCGAAGCATTAACGTGACTCAGAACAGCGAGGAGTGTCTTCTAAAAGGCTGTAATGATAATCAATTAATCAATCAATCAATTAATCAATCAATCATCTCAAAAATTTCCAAATATATGATATTGTGTATGAATATTTTATTTTCTTAAGCAAGATTTCTATTTTTCTAGATTTCTAGAAATACAATACAGCTTCTCTAAAATACAATTAAATATTTAATTAAGCGTACGTTATTGAAACGGAGGAAAGCGCTATCTGCCCTCTTCCACATACATGAGCTCACGGACAGCTACGATTGGCTAGTTGTCTCTGTGATTGACAGGAGAGAGAGAGAGAGAGAGATGTCCCTCCCATTGTTTTTGCGTTTTTGATCAGAATTTAACGTTTAAAATAAAACGTGTCTGTATAGACATTAATACCGTCGCTGAAGCATGTCGTGATTATCACACGTGTGCGACGTGAAGTCACGTGACGCGTGTTAAAACGGTGCGACGCGTCGATACGAAACGATACGTCGCTTTGAGGCGCTGTTTATTGAGCAAAAGAGCGTCAGAGGTGTTGAATATGAGGAAAGGAAACGAAGAGGAGTCCAGGAAGGACTCTCATGTGGGCGGAGCTTATTGTACTAAACGCTGCTGATTGGTCAGTTGCCAGCTTGTAAGATGTAAAGTCTGTTGTCATGTTTTGTGCAGGGACTCACGATGAGGCAGATCCGCTTCCGGTTTGACGGACAGCCCATTAACGAGACGGACACACCTGCTCAGGTACGAGCGAGAAGGTTCACCGAGAACGAAATGAACAGAGCGTGAGATATAACCACATGAAATTATAAACAGCAAAGTGCTGTGGTGTAAGAGGAATAAAACACTTTGGGGGGAGGGGAGGGAAAAGGGGCGGAGCCTTAAAATGGTTAATTTAGTTAGGGCACTAGGTAGTGATCATCATCAGCCGCTGTGGTATTAGAGACGAGGCCGATTTTACTGAACTGGACCTTTTGTGTTTGCTTTGTGCAGCTGGAAATGGAGGACGAGGACACGATCGACGTGTTTCAGCAGCAGACGGGAGGCGTGATGTAAAGCAGCGTCGAGTTCCATCCCTCCGTCAATCCCTCCATCCTTCCCTCCATCGATCGTTCATGCCTGCGTTTGAACCGTCACGGCAAAACCACGGACTGAAACACGGCTGCTCAGATCCTCACGGACAGTGTTTAATTTCTCTCTCTCTCTCTCTCTCTCCCTCTCTCTCTCTCTCTCTCTCTCTCTCTCTCTCTCTCTCCCTCTCTCTCTCTCTCTTTCTCTTTCTATGGAACATTTTTCATCTTCTTTTCTGACCCATGTGGACCTGTGACCAAGAAACCCTAAAACCATGTTGATCAGGGTGTTGTACGTTTATTTTTGTTTGCTTTTGTTGTTGTTGTTGTTGTTGTTGTTTTGTTTTCCATTATGAATGACCGTCACAGCTGAAGTTTAGTTTATTGTTTTATTCACTTTACAGCTTTTATATCTTTTATAAATGTAGTAGATCTCTTTTTTGTACCCTCTCGGTTTTATTCAGTCACATTTACAGCGCGCAGTGTTGACAAAGTAGATTTTTTTGTGTCCGAATAAAACAGTTGTATAAAATTAACCACGGTTTGAGGTTTGAGTCCTGCACATTAACCCGTGTGTGTGTGTGTGTGTGTGTGTGTGTGTGTGTGTGTGTGTGTGTGTGTGTGTGTTGAATTCTGGATTCTGATTGGTCAGATGTCGTCACACAGTTACAAAATGCTGCAAAGAAACTTTTACATTTTAAGTGTTAAATTTACATTTTTTTTCGATTCAATATTAAAATCTTTTGTCAGAAATGTTTAAGAGTTACGTTACTAAACTATAATATATACTTTCCCTGCACTGTAAAGTGTACACTTCATTCCCTATCTAGTGCATTTCTGCACACTTTACAGTGCTAAAGCCCTAAAATCCTCCTAACAGACATAGTGTCCACAGTATAGCATATACCCTGAGTAGGGATCTAGTGGATATACAGTAGGGTGCTTAGGGTTAAGTTATAATAGGGAATAAAGAGCTGACTTGGTCATAATAGTGCACTACACAGGGAGTATGAGACCTTATGTACACTATGTAGTGCACTTACATAAGGATGTAGGGCTCTCCATGCCAAATTGAACACTACGGAGTGTGCACTTGTCATTGTTGTACCCTATTTAGTGTGTTTATAAGGGTAATAGGGAGCTACATCGTTAATCGGACATATAGTGCACTATGTAGTGTGTAGAAACCGTTCTATTTGCCCTAGGTAGTGTGTGAATATAGGAAGTAGGGATCTAGTGGAGCTGACTTGGTCATAATAGTGCACTACACAGGCTGTATGAGACATTATGTACACTATGTAGTGCACTTACATAAGGATGTAGGGCTCTCCATGCCAAATTGAACACTATGTAGTGTGCACTTGTCATTGTTGTACCCTATTTAGTGTGTTTAAATCGTCAACTGGATGTATAGTGCTCTATGTACTGTGTAGGAACCATTCTATCTACCCTAAGTAGGGATCTAGTGGATATCAGGTAGGTTGCCTAGGGTTTGAAAGTTATTATAGGGATCTGACTTGGTCATAATAGTGCACTACACAGGATGTATGAGACCTTATGTACACTATGTACATAATGTGCAAAACTGAACATTACGTAGTGTGCACTTGTCATTGTTGTACCCTATTTAGTGTGTTTATAAGGGTAATAGGGGGCTAAATAGTCAACTAAACATGTAGTGCACTATGTAGTGTGTAGAAACCATTCTATATAACCTAAGTAGGGATCTAGTGGATATACAGAAGGCTACATAAAGTGCAGAAGTTATTATTGGGAATAAAGAGCTGACTTGGTCATAATAGTGCACTACACAGGCTGTATGAGACATTATGTACACTATGTAGTAAGGAAGTAGGGCTCTCAGTGCAAAACTGAACACTACATAGTGTGCACTTGTCATTGTTGTACCCTATTTAGTGTGTTTATAAGGGTAATAGGGAGCTAAATAGTCAACTGGATGTGTAGTGCACTATGTAGTGTGTAGAAACCATTCTATCTATCCTAATTAGTGTGCGAATATAGGAAGTAGGGAGCTAGTGGAGCTGACTTGGTCATAATAGTGCACTACACAGGCTGTATGAGACATTATGTACATAATGTGCAAAATTGAACACTACGTAGTGTGCACTTGTCATTGTTGTACCCTATTTAGTGTGTTTATAAGGGTAATAGGGAGCTAAATAGTCAACTGGATGTGTAGTGCACTATGTAGTGTGTAGAAACCATTCTATTTGCCCTAAGTAGTGCACTTTTATAGGGACTAAGACCAGCCATTTCTGCATGTCCCCGGTTTACCTCAGATAGCGGCTTCCTTCTTCCTCTTTCAGCAGCAGTCATGACGCGTGCCGAAGCTTGTTTCAGCCAATCAGAGCGAGGATGTGAAGCGTCTCGACCAATCAGAGGTCAGGAAACGGATCATAAGGCGTCTCCGCAGTCAGAATGGAGCGGTTTGGACCTCAGACGCCTGGGTGGGATTTTTTTTTGTGTGTGTGTGTGTAAGAGCGAGAGAGAGAGAGATGCTGATGTCGGTTTTTAATCGATAAAATGAGACTGTGAGGTTGTGAGTGAGTTAGTGAGCTAGCTGGTTAGTTGTAGTGATTTCTTAGTTTGTAATTAGGGCGTGATTTTGTGTTAAAAGTCGTGCAGGAATTTAAAAAAGAAAAAGGAAAGAGAGAATAATGACGACCACCACCACGTTTCAGGGCATGGACCCGGATGCCAAGAGCAGCTCCAGGTAAAGCATGCATTCATGCAGACATGCTATTCCTAAGAATACTGCAGGAGGAAGAGAATAAATGAGATGATGGTGTAAAGCTTGTAATGTGAGCCAGTGGATTTTTTATTTTTTTTTTTTGGTGTTAATTAGGGGGAATTTGCAGGTGCAGCTCATTAAGTCATTAGATCCCAAAGAGCTGCAGAGATGTCTTTTGTTCCTGAGAGCCAAGCAGCATGCAGTGTAGGAAGCCCTTTCCTCCTGAAAGTGGCTCCAAACCCACGCTTATCGCATGGCCAGGGCTACTCTAGCTTCTCCATTGTTTCCTGAGAGACTGCTGCATTGCTTTCGCTCTCCTCCATCCATCATCTTCCTCTTTTCTAACCTCCAGAACAAGTGCATTCATCTCCCGGCTTTTTCGTTCAGTCGTATTTCTCTGTGTCTGGATGATAAACAGCAGGTTTGAACAGGATGTGGTTGGTGGATTTGGTTCTGTCTTGACTGGGTGGGGTTCCGCCTTTGTCTACATGATGATGTTCTTCTGCAAACCGGAATTTGCCTTGAATTTACTTGTAATATGCCGCAGTGTTTGCAGAGAGATGTGTATTCAGGTGTGTGTGTGTTTTACAGCTTTACAGTGGTTTATTCATTGACAGGTGATCAGACATCAAACCTGGATCTGCATTAACCCCTTCTCTCTCTCTCTCTCTCTCTCTCTCTCTCTCTCTCTCTCTCTCTCTCTCTCTCGCTCACACACACAAGTGCTCAATTCAGTGATATTTTTTTGTGTGTGTTTGTTTTGTCCAAAGCCTTATTCAGACGGGATTAGTTTTCCATGTGGAGGAATGGTAACATGAGCATTTCCGGAGTGTCTCTGGGATTTTGGTCCCGTCCGAGTCCGTATCCGTAATTTTTCTACAAACCGTAAGAGCACGGTGTTTAGAAAGGTTAAACTGAGCAAGCAGAATAACTCCAGGTAGTATTTACACCCGTCCGGACTGACATGTCGGTAAAGATTGTGTTATATCCTGTAAAAACGGTATTAGGCTTTTGCTTCAGTATAAAGACGCTCCAGGAAGCACTTCCTCTTTTTTTCTCTCTTCTGTCGTCTCCAAAACAAGAAGTTTAAAATGCAGAACAATTAAAAAAAAAAAAAGATAGGTGTGAAAGGGTGTGTCAGAGAAGCAACACTTCTGGGGCTTTTAGGGACGTTATTGAGTTCCTAGCACAGATACACACTACTACAGACATGTCACGGTCATGTGACCTGCTAATGCTCAAGCATGGCCACGCCCCCTTACAACAAGCACTTTATATAAAAAAATAAAAATAAAAATCAGGACATTCAGTGTGTGTTAAAATGAGTAGTACATGTGGATCTAGTAGTGTGTGTAGTACATGTGGTTTTTTTATTTATTTATTTTTTTTGGAAGTACGCCACAAAACGAGACACGCCCATGAAATATGACCCTTGTCCTGTGTGACTCAATCAGAACGACCAGAAAACGAATCCCATCGGAGTGATAGTAACATCTGCTCTGGAGTGTACACGGGAGTGTATCGTTTCACACACGAGATCATAAAGATGACTCCGTCCTGGGATCAGGACACGACCTGCTGCTGCTTTTCTACTGGCTTTTGAGACGATGTGTTGTCATGTTTTACTTTTGATAGTCTGTTTTCTTTGTGTTGTGTGGTTTCACTTCTCTTTGACATGCCCAAAGGTCATTCTAAACACACACACACACACACACACACACACACACACACACTGTGCACACTGTGCACACTGTGGTATTTATTGTGTGTTAACACACCTGTAAGCCAAAGAAAGAGCAAAACAATTCAATCATAAAGGTCATAAAGGTCATAAAGCTCAATCATAAAGGGCTGGGTCATGTCCTATAATATGGTGTGTGTGTGTGTGTGTGTGTGTGTGTGTGTGTGTGTAATGCGATAATTTTTTATTTGTCATAAGTATAGTCAGTGCGGTTATAACACTGACAAACCCTTTATTTACATTAGTGAGTATTTTTGACTGATTAGAGTTGGTAATTTTTGGTCTTTGTGAAACAACTCGGTTGTGTAGATGTTAAATAAAATGGTGTGTGTGTGTGTGTGTGTGTGTGTGTGTGTGTGTGTGTGTGTGCGTGTGTGTGTGTGTGTGTGTGTGACACATATTTCTTGAAGCGGTGTTTTGGCCGTGAGCAGGAAGCCGAGGGTGATGTGGCAGTGAGTCACGCTGATCATTCGATATCTGTGCTCTGAATTCCATAATGACTTCTAATCCAGTCGAGCTGCATTTAAAAAATCTTTGTTTAATGTCTACTAAAATAATGCAACACTGAAGAAGAAGAAGAAGAAGGAACAGTGATGGTGTAGAAGTGACAGGAGGTGGAGATAATGTGGCTAGCACAGCTGCATTAGGCCACGCCCACAGGAGACCAGCGTTGGTGTTTAATGCTGCGTTACTGTCGCTGCAGTCGTCTTGCTGCTGTCAGCTCTGTGATCATCAGCTCATGAGCTTCTCTGCCTCGCATGTTCCTCACTGCTTAGAGTTCTTGAAGGTTCATGAAAGCTTAAAGGTTCTACCACTGTTCCACTTACGCTGATTTGTTTCTGCTCCCAGATGACTGTGGAAATCACGGCACGTTCTTTAACCGGTTCTTTGTTGCCATAATTGTAAGGTGTGTGTGTGTGGTACTCATGGGCTCGTGTTCTAGCTTCATTTCCAATGAAAATGTGGGTTCTAAGGGAAAGAAGAACGCGTGCAAGCTCTCATTACTCCACTGAGATTCTTATTCACATTAGTCAAAGTCTAAAGTTCAAAGATGCTCTTCAGAAATTTAGAAACTTCACGAGATCTTTGGTGCTGCCTCTGCAGGACCATTAAAGGTTCTGTAGGCTGTAGAACCCACCAACAGAGTGTTTTCCAAGTAGAACCCTTTTTTTTAGGAAGCTTATTTGGCTAAGTGTGTGGTACGAACTCTAAATTATTGCTGATGAGTTTCTTCTTAATACTCAGGACCTTGGTAAGTGGTTCTTCAAGGGTTCTGTAGGAGTTGGATAATTGAGGACTCCGTTCTACTTGGAACTCATTTTTGTAGGATTCTACAACCTTTACCCCAGAGGAACAACCGAACAACCATGTAGCTGTTAAAGACATCACTGATGTGTTTGACCGTGTGTGTGTGTGCGCGTGTGTGTGTTTTCCAGGGTTCTCCGTCCACCAGGCGGAGGGTCCAACATCTGCTTCGGCACCGAAGAGGAGAAACCCGCCGCTCGCAAAAACAAAATGGCTTCCAGCATTTTCGCAGAACCTGAGGATCCACATGCTCATCGAAGGAACAACCCACCAGGTGAGTTAAGGAGGACGAGCTTATACAGGAACATGGAGGTTCTCCATTTGTGTAGTATTCCTCTCAGCTTTATGGCTGTTCTTAGAGAGAGAACCTGAGGAACCTGTCATAGTGCTTTTTTCCCCCAGTACCAGAGGTTTGGAGAACTAGAAACAGCTTCTAATAACCTGGGACATTCCAGGTGTTTGGGAACAGTAGGTGGCGGTTAAATGAGGCTCTTTATCTGCACAGAGGAGAACCTCTGGTCCTTGTGTTCCAGAGTGTAGACTGAAGAACCTCATGTGACGTGGACCATCAACACCCAACCAATCAGGACAGCTGTATACGTGGGGGCGTGGCTTTGTTTAGCGTTTGAGTCTTTAGTGTTTTTTTTATTGGGTTTTACAAAAACAGAATGATTGTCAACACAATACTAGGAAGGAATCAAGAGTTATAAGCACCTTTTATAATTAAAAAAAAAAAAAACACAAAACAAAACCAAAAAAAAAACCCTGCCAGCTCACATACAAGTGAATCCGTAATAGACGATCAGACCATCACCAGTGCCACGCCAAACACGATATTAACGACCAGCCAGACCATGAGAGTCACATCAAACTAAGGAGGACGAGAAATGTATCCTCTTATCCAGCTGGAGAAGAGGGCCCCATATTTTCCTGAATGTATTAGAAGAACCCTTTAATGAGAGTCTAATCTTTTCCAATTTAACGAAAAAAAGGGTATCTCTAATCCATTGAGAATGAGAGGGAGATGTTGGTGATTTCCAGTTAGTCACTATTAGCCTTCTAGCAAGTAGGGAAGCAAAAGCCCAAGGTATTCTTTTTAGATGTAGAAATGGAAGACGCAGATGATGAGGGAAAGACCCCAAACAATGCCGTAAGAGCATTTGCCTCTATTTTTACATCAATTAATTCTGATAAGGTGTCAAAGACTCCCATCCAGAAGTTGTATAAGGATGGACAGAGGCAGAACATATGTCAGAGATCTGCAGGAGACTGCTGACACCCAACACATGCTGGGGAGACATCGCCAAAAATCTTAAACAGCCGCGCTTTAGTATAATACACACGGTGTACTATTTTAAATTGTATAAGACCATGTCTAGCACAAATAGAGGAGTTATGTACACGCGCCAAAATCTCAGACCAAACCCCCCTCTGGTATTTCCTGCCCCAGATCCCCCTCCCAAAGGGCCTTCATGGAATTCAGGGAATCAATGCGAATAAGATTAATCAAATTATAAATATATGAAATTGAACCTTTCAAAGATGAAATTGGTGTCAAAAAACCATCTAAGACAGTGTCATTAGGTAGCCGAGGAAATGTAGAGAATGTACTACGCAAAACTACGAACCTGCAAATATCTAAAAAAAAAAAAAAAAAAAAATGCTGCCCTGGAAGTAAATATTTGTCTGATAATTGCTGGAAAGATGCAAAAATGTTATCTATATACAAGTCTTTAAAGGTATTAATACCCAAATTTGACCACATTGAGAAGAAACTGTCTGCCAAGGAGGGAGGAAAAGCATGATTAGCAGCCAGTGGGGCAGAGGTAGAGGGAGACTGAAATCCAAAATAACGCTTAAACTGAGCCCAAATTCTAAGAGAGGTCTTAACAAGCACATTTTTGGTATAGGCTGAAATAGAGGACTGAATGAGTCTTTAGTGTTTTGATGGGTTCTTCTTTTGGTGGGTGATCAATGGTTTTTATGTTCCTGAAAATGCTCTCCGATGAGGAACCACTGTGAAAACGGAAGAACCTTTAAATGTTCTAGACTGGACTCTTTTTCCTAACAGTGCATCTTTAAATTTAATCTGATTTCCTGTTCTTGAAACAAATAAATAAAATTCTGGTTAAACTGTAAACGTCATTAACGATGAAACAGTAAAAAATATTGCTTTATTCAGGGGTCCAGCACTTCCTCGTTTGAGTTCCTCTCCTCACTTCCTCATGTTTAAGTGTCCTGTCTTTTTTTATATATATAATCTTTCTGCTTCTCTGTCTTCATCTGTCTATCTTCTTTCTGTTTCTTTCTTTCCATGTGTGTTTATCTCTTTCTGTCTCTTTCCTTCTGTCTGTTCGTGTGTGTCCTTTTTTCTTTCTATCTTTTGTATTTTTCTGTCTGTCTGTGTCTTTCCGTCTGTCTTGGCGGTAAAAGGGTGCAGTAGGAGCTGAACGCGGGATTGTTGGCGTTCCTGTGCGCGGTGTGTTCAGGGGGAAGAAATGCAGACGGACGGCTCCTGATTGCTTTAATTGCGCTGCTGGTATGCAGATGTTCAGGCTGAGCGGAGCTTTACGTGATGTGTGAGATCCTCCTCCTGATCTCACCGCGTTCTTCTCAAACGAGAGCATAACGAAAGTGTTGTGCAAAAACATGCTAATGATCCATTATTCCAACATCAGTATCAACAGAACCTTTCCTGATTAATGGGTTTGGACTCTCACTACCTGTACTGAGTGTCTTTTACCTGCCCAGGTTGGAGGAGACGCTGGTCATTCACTCCCCCACCTACAGTCCCTGCTGGACCTGAGACTCCAACCCACCACCTTTGGGTTACAAGTCTGACTCTCTAACCATTAGGCCACGTGTACATACTGCCGTGTGATCTGGAACCATGGCAGGTTCCTCAGCAGGACCGGACGGAGAGCTTTCATCCCTTCTTCACTCCATTTACATTCATGTGAATGACTCTTATCCAGAGCAACTTACAATCATCTCATTTACACAGCTGAGGGTTCAGGGCCTCGCTCAGGGGCCCCACAGTGCAGCCTGGTCGGGGTGGGATTTGAACTCATGACCTTCCAAGCAGAAGTCCAGCGTCTTAACCACTGAGCTACCACTTCCCTTTTACTTCCTCTTTATTATTCCTCTTTATTATTCCTCTTTATTTTCTTCTTTCTTTTCTGTCTGTCTTTGCATCTGTCTCTTTTCCTCTGTCTTTCTTTTTCTTTCTTTCTTTATCTTTCTGTCTCTCTTTGTCACTGTCTTTCTTTAACTTTCTTTTCATTTGTCTGTTATTTGTCTCTTTATGTCTGTCTACATCATGTCTGTTCATCTGTTCTCTCTCTCTCTCTCTCTCTCTCTCTCTCTCTCTCTCTCTCTCTCT
>CM040976.1:34464102-34467828 GCA_022985145.1 Pangasius djambal | reverse complement strand
TTATTATTATTATTATTATTATTATTATTATTATTTAAGGTACACAATACTATAGTCTAATAGAGACAGACAGAAGTTGAGGAAGACAGGAGAGAAAGAGGGGAGAGAAGGGCAGGAGGAAAGAGGGACGTGAGGTGGGTGAGAGAAGAAGGGTGAAATGCAAGATGTAGATAGAGAGAGGGAAATACAGACAGAATGTGAGAGACAGAAGGAGGGTGAGAAAGACAGAACAGAGAGAAGTAGGAGTGTGAGAAGGAGGGGGGGGGAGAGAGGGGGAGACGGATGGAAGGAATGAGAGCGACAGGGGCGACTGAATGAGTGAGTGAGAGAGAGAGAGAGAGATGGAGAAATGAGAGAGAGAGACAGAGAGGGAGAGAAGTAGAGGTAGATGGAAGCAGAGAGAGGAAAGGTGAAGGAGAAAGGAGGAGTGAATGAATGAGAGAAAGAGAGGGTGTGTGTGTGTGTGTGTGTGTGTGTGTGTGTGTGTGTGTGTGTGTTTATATTAGTTGAATTCCTCCCCTGTTGCTTCAATGACTCTCAGCTGGATGGATGTTTGAGTGACTGATCATTTCCTGTGTGCAGAGCCTGTGGAGGCGGCGGTGGAGGTGGAGGCGACTCAGACAGAAAAAACTGCCCCGGGTGCCTCGTCTGAGAATCCGTCAGGACGCAGAAACCCTCCTGGAGGAAAATCCTCCCTCATCCTGGGCTAAAACACACACTCACTCACTCACACCTCTCTCTCTCTCTCTCTCTCTCTCTCTCTCTCTCTCTCTGCATCACGTCACATCCAGAGCCACGTTTACAAGCATCTGGTCTTCAGTGACCAAACTGTGTGTGTGTGTGTTTGTGTGTTGAGATGCTTTGTAAATCCAGGCCTCGGTCCTGTTTGCTCCCTGTATTATTCCCGCTCCATGTCTTTTCTCTCGTTGTTACATAAGCGGATGAATTGCGTCTCTGCTCCACTTCCTGCCTCTTTGTCCTTCCTGAATGTGTGTTCTGGATCATGTTCGGACCTGCAGATGCCTCTCATCTCTTCATGTTTAATTTCAACAATTTGTTTCTCCAAAACAGTGTAAAGCTGCAGGCTCTTGTCTCGTCCTTCTCATTCCTGGGTTTATACGGATTTAAAATGTTTGTGTGCATTTCTACGTATAATAAAATATTGCTATGAAACTAATAACTGTGTGTGTGTGTGTGTGTGTGTGTGTGTGTGTGTGTGTGTGGTTTGACGTCTGCTTTCACGTTTATGCCAAGTGATTAATAATACACACCAATCAGAATCCTCCGAGCGGAGCTATTTAGAGATAATATAGTTCATGTTATAATTATGGGCGGCTTTCCTGAACTGTTGTCGGTCAGTCTGCCTTTTCTTTGCATGCTTTACATGACTGGAATGATCTTTTAGACATTTTAAAATAGAATATTTCAAATGTACAAAGATGTTTGGAAATCAGAAGTGTTATACTATACACTATATATACACACACACTGTACACATGTATGTTATATTTGTTCTACACAGAAAGACTTCAGAAGTTTACAGAAACATTCTGTCTGAAAATTTACAGAGAAATGCATCCAATTTAATCAGGAGGAGCTTCATCATGCAGCAAGACAACGACCTAAAGGGGGGAAAAGGGGAAGGTTTTAGACTGGCCAAGTCCATCAGCAGACCTTAACCCACCTGAGCAGTTCACCTCCTGAAGAGGAGACTGAAGGGAGAAACGCCGTGTAACCCTCTCTAAGGGTAGATACACACTAGGTTCGAATACTCGTGTCCAAGGCAATTGGATTCTAATGTGGTGAATGGTACGATTGGAAGTCATTGACAACACACAGATTGATTCCCCTTTCACATGAACTGTATTGAAATGTGTACAATATATAACTCAACTGTTGTACCGAGAACATCAACAAAGTGTGCTGCGCAATCAGTATATGTGTTCAGGGTTTTTTTTCCCCAAGTTCCACAGTCCAGTCTAGAAGATAATGGAGAAATAAGCTCTGCCTTTTTTTAAAAAAAATTGATGAAGGAAAAAAACAACAAAAATAAGACGAGGTCAAAAAAAATGTTCTATTGATTCTGATCTGTAACTTAGGAGTTGATAGGGGAAAAAGATATACGGTATATCCAAAAGGGATGCAATCAAGGCCCACTGAGATCCTACTGCACAGTGGTATCATCTGAAACATCCTTCGGAAAGCAGTGACTCCATGGATCCAACGATCAAGGGTGGGTGGCTCGCTATCTTCCTTCCAGAAGAATTCAATAGCCTACAAAAAAAGCCTGGCCGAGATTCAAGTTCACTATCTACACAAGCAGAAGTCTCAAATTCACAGAAGACAGGATACAACTTCAAAATCCAAACGCTCAAGTGCTTATGACAACTTTGTCATCTTGTAGAATGAGTATCAGCTCGCAAATCTCTCTAAAGTGATGCATTTTAGAGTAATCAAGCAACTTCTCTGCATCGGCACAACCGGAATCTCACTCACTCGCGCGACCCCCAAAAAAAGGCTGCGCTTCGTGATTTTTCACCAATAGCTAATTTTCATCAGCTAATAGATTCTAGTTGCCAGGCAGATTTCGTCATATCAGGTATTACAGACTAAGGTGATTGGAAGACCCAATTGAGGATTATTGATTTATACAAAATCTACCACAGACATTATTTGCTTTTACTTAGGAGTTCCACATAGGGGTTACACCCACAAAACTAACAACAACTGAAAGAAGCTGCGCTACAAACCTTGAAAAGCATCACAAAAGAAGAATGCAGCAGTTTGGTGACGTCAGTGGCTCTCCGACTTGATGCAGTTACTGCAAGCGAGAGACATGCAACCAAATATTAAGTGTTATTTACGTTAAGACTGTCTGTTCCAATACTTTTGCTCACCTAAAGATTGTGTTGTCTGCCATAAAAGGTGTCACGTTCTAAGCTGTTTAACACGTCTAGATGTAAATATCAGGAAATGAAAGCTGAGATTCTGATCTATCATCTCATATTCACCTTTTCATCTCAAACCCATATGACTTCAGTGTACAGCAAAAACTACAGAACTGGCCTTGTGTTCCAATACTTTTGGAGGAGACTGTATTAGAATTGTAGTACATTATTATATTGTGTATGAGACAAACACCTCTTTGTTTTGTACTGAATTGAAAATAGCACACAGCAGAGGAAGCACTCCCACTGGATGACTGAGGATGAGATGGCATTTAGTGCTGAGGAAGATGATGAAATGCTACATGGAGAAAGTGAAAGTGAGGATGATGATGAGGTGATGGTATTAAATCTACACAGTAAAAGTGAAAGTGAGGATGGTGTTAAATGTTCAGGGAGAAAGTGAGAGTGATGATGGTGAATGAATAAGGAGTTAGAGTAGCAGGCGGGATTAGAGCAGTTGGCTTTATGCTACACACCGATCAGCCATAACGTTAAAACCACCCTCCTAATGTTGTGTAGGTTCTCCTTGTGCTGCTAAACCAGCTCTGACCTGTCAAGGCATGGACTCCACAAGACCTCTGAAGGTGTGCTGTGGTATCTGGCACCAAGATCTGGGGAATTTGGAGGTCAAGTCAACACCTTGAACTCTTTGTCATGTTCCTCAAACCATTCCTGAACAGTTACTGCAGTGAGGCAGGGAGCATCATCCTGCTGAAAGAGGCCACTGCCATTAGGGAACACCGTTGGAATGAAGGGGTGTAACTCGGTCTGCAACAAT
>CM040976.1:34454102-34461602 GCA_022985145.1 Pangasius djambal | reverse complement strand
ATATCTGATCCACCATTTTTTTTTTGCCAGTATCAAAGCGATCCTGATCCTGATCCTGGTATCAGATCGGTGCTATCTCTGCTCTTTACTCTTTAAACAAGTCTCAGTTATTAATTATCTAATATGTAATACATCCCACTCACTTCACGCTTCACCACATGCTGAGTTTCTAGAAGAGATTGGGCAAGGATGGAAAAAAAAACAACAAAGGAATAATAATAGTGATTACAGCTCAGAGAAATGAGATAGCTGTTTGGGCAATGTTTAGCTCTTGAGTAAGATCCTTAGCCCATTATTTGACCCTCCTGTGAAATGTGAGCTGGAGAACTATAATAATGCTAATAAAGTGCTGTAAATGTTTGATCAGTTCTCTGTACTGTCACGAACAATGAACTGTGTCCAGGAAGCAACACATTCACCATCGTACAAAGATCATTTCTATGCCAGGCTCCCGGAAGCTGAACGTTGTTATTTGTTTAATCCTGTGTCCACGTAGCATAGAGAGAGAGAGAGAGAGAGAGAGAGAGAGAGAGAGAGAGAGAGAAGAAGAGAGGAGCTTAGGTACCAGGGTGTAATTTTAAAGCAATAGCAGAGTGCTCATTGTGGGTTAAAAGTGGGAATGGGAATGTTTTATTCCGGATGGCGCTACGGATTAGTGTGTATTTGTTCCACTGCAGTATGTGGGTCAGATGTGAGTTATCAGAGCGAGCGCTGGACCGTCACTCACAACCACGACACCAGCATTACACACATTTATTCATTTCAGAGTCTCAAGTGTATAAACTCCATCTCTCTGACTCTTATCTAACATTCCTGTCTGATTAATCTGTTAATCTACACCTGCAACACCTGCAGTCCTGTAACGTCCTTATAAGAAAGAGTAAAAGGACAACCATGAAGGTGAATTCAACATCATGAGCTTGAAAGAAAGAAAGAAAAAATGAGGAGATTAAAAAGACATAAAGATAAGAAAACAGAAGGAAGAAGGAAAAACAGAAAAAGGAAGGACCGAGGAAAGAAATAAACAAAGAAGGAAAGAATATAATTTTGCTAAAGAAAAAAAGAAGGATGTAAAAAAGGCAGAAAAAGAATAGAAAGAAAAAGAAAGAAAGAAAAGGGCATGTAAAAAGATGAAAAAAGAAAGACAGACAAGAGAAGGACTAGGTAAGACAAAGAAAGAAAGAAAGAAAGGAGAAGGAAGAAATTAATTTAAGAATACAAATAAAATTAAATGTTTTGGGGAAGTGAAACAGAGAAGAGCAGTGAGAGAGAAAAATGAAGAAAGAAACGTCAAAGCTGCTGATTGGTCGGCTGACATTATGACGTCATCAGCTGGCAGTTTGAATTTAAATTCTCCAGCAACCAATCAGTGTGTTTCAATGAGAAACCTCTGTCAAAGATATTTGCGTGATAAATAAAAGGAAAAGATGTGGCGAAAAAGAAAGAAAGAGAAAGAAAGAGAAAAAGAAGTGCATTTCCTCCCTACGTGCATGTTGCTGTACTAAAGACAGATTTAGTAAGCAGTAAAAATGGCGTGCTCGTGTGGAGTTTCCAGACAAGCAGGAAGTTTCAGACTTCCTCCTTCATCTGCTGTATATATAACTAATGCATCTGTAGGATGAAACATCACTGGTCTATCGTTCTGTCCATACATCAGTCTGCAGAAGAGGCTGTGAGACAGATGTGATTTTGGAGTCATTCTGAAACTCACTGATGCAATAATGCAGCTGTGGCTCTTTATCTTGCGCGTAGATCTCTGGCATATTTGCAGCTGTGGACACAATGTGGCTTTTATGAGCGTCAAGAAACCAGAAATACAAATGCTGTTGACCTCCTTCACTATCAAGAGGGAAAAAAAAAGAGAGAGAAACAAATTAAAAAATCAATTCAGATACCTACGAAGTGGCATATTGTGGCACGCAGAGTTCAGCATCGCACACGTGGTGGCATGACCTCGTGACTCGCGTAACACTCACTGGTTGTTGTTCTGTTCTGTCCCTGAGTTCTGTGAAATAACATGTTTTTCTTCCTCTTTTTTTTCTTCCTCTTCAGCCTGATCACTGTGATGTTAATTTCTCTTTTCAGAAACAGAGACATGGCTTCAGTGAATCTCCTGTTCTTTGTGCTGATGTTGTCATCTGTACGTGTTGGAAGGTCGGCTGAGAGTAAGTGGAACTTTATTCTGATTTGTTGTGAAACCAGCAAATCTTCACTAAAGTGCTGAGCAGAGAGAAGAGTTTAATTCAAGCTGACGCTGAAACATCAAAAATAATACAAAAGTCCCTGAGTATTGGTAATAAAAAAAAAAAAATCAAAAGACCAGGTGCTAAACACACACAAGTGCTTAAGCTCTATTCAGACTGCATTAGTTTTACATGTAGAGGTGGAGGTGACTAATGTAATGATTAGTGATTAGTGAAGACTGATTAGTCAGAGACACATCCAAGTGGACAAGGGGAACTCTGACCAAGCTACAGAGATCCACAGCTCAGATGGGAGAAGGTGTTCACAGCCTGGACACCCCACACAGCTGGACTTTATGGAAGAGTGGCAAGAAGAAATTACTGAAACAAAATGCCGAGATAAATCTGTATAAAATCCCATGTTGGAGACTCAGCAAACGTGTGGAAAATAGTTGTGTGGTCGGACACTGCTCATTAAACACCACCCTCACTGTGAAGCATGGTGGTGGTAGCATGTTGTTGAGAGATAGCCTTGGCCTCTTGGTTGCTCCTCTGATGAATTCCCTCCTTTTGCCCTGTTTGATGGTACATTTCTTGTGCGTTTATCATTTTTAAAATCATTTTTGTTTTTTCTTTTGTTCACCAGGTCTGTTTAAACTGAAATGCCAGCCTGCAGTAGGAGTCATCGGTCAGACCACTCACATCTCCTGCAGTATCGAGTTCCTCACAAAGTCTAAGCATGTCATTATTAACACAGTGGCTTTAACTAGGAGTGGAGAGAAAAATTCCTGTTTCGCATTTCAACCATTTGAGAACGTTAGGATTGGAGACTCTCGATTTGAAGTTGAAAACGAGCCATCATTACAGCTTCATAACACCAAGACCTCAGATGAAGGTGAATATAGGTACTTCATCAGGACCAACCTGGGCCAAGATCAAGTACAATTCACAATGAATGTCACAGGTAAGAGAAACACGTCCTCTTGTTCACATTAACCCACTACTACAGAGTCAAACCTGCACCATTATTTCTGTGACTTTGAGATTGTATTTTGAAGCATGTGACCTCGTGATCTTTTAGCGAGAACTTTCTTTTTTTTTTTTAGCCAAGTACAGCAGCCCGATCATAACCTCCGTGCAGAAAGAGATAGTGAACGATGGACATGCTGATCTGTACTGTAGCGCTAGCGGTGGATACCCAGCAGGAACCATCCACTGGTTTGATCAAAGCAACACAAACTGGACAAAAAGCGCCACACTGCAGAGCACACAGGGAAACGACGGTCTCTTCACTCTGTCCAGCAAACTGAGCTTCCAGAAGATCGACTCACTCTGGGCACCTTTCAGGTGCGTCGTCCTCAACAACAGATATGAAGAAGAAGGAGGGGCCACATCGACTCTGGAGATAAAGGGTATTTACTGTCTAGTATTACACAAATAAATGACCTAATGTCAGAAACAGTGCTATTTTCACTCACAGCTCATCAGCAAAGTAAAGAAAATCCTTAATTTGTATCATAATGTCGTTTTTGGTTTTCAGTGATCAAATGGAACAACAGCAAACACAATATATTAGCCAGTAATTCTATTCACATTGTCCAAAAAAGTAAATCTCTCTCTCTCTCTCTCTCTCTCTATCTCTCTCTCTCTCTATCTGTCTTTAAGATGACCCGGGGAATTCCCCATCCGCCAGCAGCACGGTGAATAACAGCATTGCTGGTGTGGTGGTTATCGGGTCTCTCATCGTCGGGCTCCTGATTGTTCTCTTGTTCAAGCGAAGGCGTAATCAGCGTGAGTAATAAGTTCAGTTAAAAAACATGGGAAATAAACCAAAACAAACAAGTGTACTGAAATACAAAGCAATACAACCAGCTTAATATTTTACAAACTAACAATAACAATAGAGGAAGATGATTAAACGGTCATGAATCATAAATATGGTATATACTGATCATTAAACAAAAACAGACAAAGTCTAAAGATAGTCACAGATTAAGTATATAATAAATAATATATAACTATATAATCAGTGAGAATGTATAGAATGTATAATTAATTATAATGTAGTATATTGTCAGTAGCGTGCAAGTAAACAGTTAAACAGCTTTAAAGATGTGTGATTAGGGAACTAGTAACTGAAAAAAGGAAATGTTAAAATGCTAAATGCAGCTAAAAGTTCTGTTCCTTATGTTTGTTTTTTTTTTTTATCTGCTTTAATGCTGAATGCCTGTGTGTACGTGTCTGACCCACATCGTCACGGTTAAAGCTAATGCTTTTACTACAATAATACAAGCACTGAGTTAGAGGGGAAGAGGGATTATAGAGTGGATAATGTCTGCACATTAGAAATGCATGTGCACCACATTGACCTTGTTTCACTGGCAACCCTGGTTAATGATCAAAGTAATGACCTCGAACACAGGAATGTTTAAATCCGTTCAGCTGGAGCTGCTGGACTGTACGCTGGATGAGTGCATGCTATCTGTTTATCTCAGGTACCTGTTACAGGGCTACTCTAAAAAATCACTAGCGATTAGCCTGTAGCTCGCCTCACTTGTGATAGACAGTCCACTTTTCAGTTTTGCTTGAGGCTATCTCTTTATAAATGTCGTCCTGCTCCATTAAAATCTATGCTCACGAGCCGCTGCAGCTCAGCTGCAGAAAGAAAAGGCACAATAGAGAGAGAAACACAGGATTCTGTGAAGGCAGTGAAGATTTTTTTAAATATGTTTGAACAGTGTGAATGCATGGACAAAGATTCACAGCCCAAACAAAGAGAAAACTTGAAGGAGATCCAAGAGCAACAAAGTCACTACGAAGTGGCGTGCAAAAGGAACAAAGGATTCGCAACATGAATATAATCTCTAATCAATGTCTAACCCTCAGCCTTGACAGGCAGGGATCAGGATGTTTTTGAAACACTCTCACTTTTTTTTAAAAAAATCTGGATCGCATGTTTAGCACTTCGATGTGTTTGGTAGAGAGTGAAAGCTGAGATTCACTTCAACTTGTGGCCTGGCATTAATATCGGGATTGCGGAAGGTTGCTAGGTCCCTTTTTCAGGTTTCACAGTGGTGAAAAACAAGCCATTGTCTGCACAGAAGATGGGCTTGTGTTGCAGTGATTTTATTACTAGTGAGGCTGCTCTCAGGCACAACGTAAAGTGGTGTAAAACCCCCTTAACCGTGATCAGATCACATTTCTGTCTCCATGGCATCACTTTCTGTTATGGAGATGTGCTCACTGGTGTGTGTGTGTGTGTGTGTGTGTGTGTATATCAAAGATTTTATAATGGCTTTGAACTCAGTTCAAAGAAACAGAATAAAGATAAGAATTCAAGTAAAAGTGTATGCAATTCAAAAATGCGTAAAAACAAAACATCACTATCAGATGTTTTAGCCATAGCATTTCTCCGATTTTTCGTGATTCATAAGGCAACGATTTGATGTTTGATGATACCACTGATATCTGCTACGATATGATATAATATGATATGAGTTAAGGCGTTTTCACACCTAGTTCGTTTGCGTACTCAGAGCGATAAAACGCGTATCTGTGAACAATCCAAATGATCTCAGACCCCCGGAAAAGAACAACGGTCCTTTTGTTGTTCGATTGATTTGTGTGACGTGAACACGAAGACACACAAGTCCGCTTTTTTGCGTTTCGTTATGCCAGGAATACCTCGTACAATCGTTGCCTTTTAAACCAAAGCATTGATTCAAGTTTTTAAATTTTTTTACACAAATAAAAAAGTCCTCGTGCACGAGGAAGTACCACCCATCCTTCCTTAACCTTTGCTCCTAAACAAGAAGAGCGTTCGTTAGAACAATAATGAGATATATCTGTAATCAGAGAAACAACAGAAGTGATGCAACACTGCATGTGCAGTTTGGAAAATATTACGATGAAGGTGATGAAAGCATTCTTTCCACCAAACGAGTCCAGACTTGATCTTGGGTGTGAATTTAAGTATTCAGGTCAAAGATTTCCACCCTGAGAGACGTCTAATAATTAAACAAAATTGTGTGGTTTGTGTTTTTGCTTACAGAGCTAAGAAGAGCATCGGCTCTCCCCATTCATGGTATGTCCACTATTCAGATGTGGTGTTTATGGTGGAGGTGTGGTGCTGGGTTTATTCTGTAGCGTTACAGATCTCAGGGCCGGGACACTAATATTTCCATGCGAAAGCCGTGCTCTTTTACTTCACTCTCTGCGACTGCTTGGCACTGAATCACTGAATACTTTGCTGGAGAAATAGCTTATGAGAAAATGCCAACATTTCTTCAAAACACAGATTTTTTTCTTTCGCTTTTCTTAATGATGTAAATCCTGGACTTTCCAATCGTCAGCTATCTTTGGGAATTTTTCTCAGTCATGGAATTTCTTGTACCGCGATAATCATATCCTGACAGTCCTTTTTTTTATTTTTTCAGGCGCCGTTCCCTTAGAGCACACTTACCCCGAAGAGGAAAAAGGTATTGTTCTAGTTCCTAATGTTACACTAATACTAGAATACACACACACACACGCACGCACACACACACACACACACACACACACACACAGTTCAACCTCAGTAGGCTTTAATTTCTAACAGCATTACATTCCACTTTCTACTGAAATTGTACTCCCAAACCGTGGGTTATAAAATATAAATCATAAGGTCCACCGGTTGCCATGTTTACTATAATGCTAGCTTGTGTGTTAGCATCTTTGCTAAAACCCTGTGATGTCCCACCAACATAATTTCGCCTGACACGAAACCAGTCATCTAATCTAAAAAACGTGGCCTGTAGCTTCCTGGTTTTTTTTCTTTTCTTTAAAAATTAGCATTAAAGAGTTTCTATGAAACTATAAAGGGATTTAATATAACACAAACAAATAAAACAAACACCAGTCCATGCTAATGAAACGAATGAGTAACAGCTGGATCTAAATATATACCTTAATGCTGTAATATTCACTGAATTAGCACTAACTAGCAGAACTGTGTTATTAGCTGTATATAAGCTGATTAGCATGCTAAGTACCAAGCTAGCAGCTTGAAAAATTCAGTTAACTAAAATGGACAGTTTCAGGTTTACAACATGAGCTTATGTTATCTTAATAAGCTAGTCCAAGCTAGCGCAAGCAAAATCAGGAAATGTTAGCTAAGTACAACCGATGTTGCTATGTCCAAAACAAACAAACAAAAGCTAGTGTATTAGTGTGTTTGCTATAGTGCTAGTTAGTGTTTTAGTCTGTTTGCTACAATGCTAGTTATTGTTTTAGTGTGTTTGCTATAGTGCTAGTTAGTGTTTTAGTGTGTTTGCTA
>CM040976.1:34418212-34438508 GCA_022985145.1 Pangasius djambal | reverse complement strand
AGGATAAAATTTCAGGAGTCTCAGGGGGCTCATGGCCACACGCCCACCTGAAAGCTGTGTAGAAGCTGTGAGCAGTGAACTGAACTGTGTGTGTGTGTGTGTGTGTGTGTGTTTTTACAGAAATCGAATGGAACCTGTCCATGTACTGTGTGTGATAGGTACTGGTACACACACACACACACACACACACACACACACAGCACATTGTACTGCTCTCAGCCAGTCAGAACACACCATACCACTCTGTTCTGATTGGCTGAGAGCAATACAATGCGTTCTGATTGGCGTAATAGAAATAGAAATAGAAACACATAAAGAAGCGTAACTTCACAATTATTGGCACCGTTCTTGAAAATAAATGTATAAAGTTATGTAAATGTTTTGTGGTTATGCATGTGGGAAGGCTGTATAGTTTTACTTTAAAACAATATTTTTTTTCAATATAACAGTTTTTTTAATTAATCTGAGTGTGTTTGGGCTCAGTATCTCTTTAAAGATCCATCTACGGACAAGTCTTAACCTCCTGGAAGAGGCAACCAAGTTTTGGTTTAAATAAACCTCATACGTCTTCACATGAGCCATAAAACAGACCCAGAGCATCGCTGAAACTTCAGTGTCATTTTTACACCGAACATACTGATGGCTTGATTTTAGTTTCATCTGAACCCAAAGCACGATTCCATTTAGACTTAATGATTTTTTTTTTTTTACCAAAATGAGCTTTTTTATTGTGAATTAAATTATACCTTTTAAATCAAAATTGTGTTTTCCTTGTCTTTGACGCGTCCGACATTCACGTGCTACTTTAAACTGACAGATGTCAGAAGTTTTCAAGTTGCCTAGCGACAGTGTTGCCATGACATTAACTGCTTCAGCCTTAACTTCCATGCCAGTATTTTTCTACCTGTACTTACCGACTGTACTATTTAATATGATGATGTTACTTAAAGTGCAGTGTGTTACACTGAGTTTCTCGTTGTCTCATTGTATCAAATCTCAAATTTTACGTTTCCTAAAGTCAAACAATTGATTGACTAATAAATATTATATATACAGTATATATATATACTGTATAAACACTTGTATAATGATGTTATATTTCACATTTTTGCAAAAAAAAAACATTATACAGATTGTCAACAAGTATTAAGAATCTGTAATCCTGCAAATCTGGAAAGTAGAAGTGCCTTCAGTAAATAAATAAATAAATAAATAAATAAATATATTTTTGTATTTGTAGTTTGTATGAAATAGTGAGCTCACTGTAATTGTCACTAAATATGATTCACTTTCAGAGCTAAATAACTAACCAGGACCAGCCGATTAGCAAGCATTTGTATTTTCATGTTTTTTTTTTTGGTTTTATTTTGTTTATTATAGACTTTAAACCCTTTTAAGAATGAAAATGAGCTTCTAGAGAGTGTCAGAGAGGTGGAAGTTTGCTTTCACATACAGTGTGTTTTCCAGTATGAATTGCTTGTTTTGTTTGCTACTTGATTTTATTATATAAGGTTATATCCTTAATGTCATGTCAACGCCGGAATCAGCGTCCACCACACGGTCTACAAACATGGTCGCCACGGACTCCAACTCCCATCACACGTGTTCCTACTCACCTGATTACTAATTTACAGACACCTGGACTCAATCACACGCAGCAGTATAAAAGGACTCTCAGTAATCTCACGCTTTGTGATGTACACATGCTGTGTTTGCGTGCTAGTCAGCAACCAGCCTTGTTTTAAGTCCTAGTCTCTCTGGTTTTTTTTCTAGTTTCTGGTTTCCTCATTTAGCTCGAGGCCAAGCCCACATGTACACCTGACTGCTGCTCTCTGACCTTGTTTTTGTCTCACGTTTTGGATTTGTCTGTAGCCTTTATAAATAAAGCTTGTGTTTATCTGCATCTATATGCATATCTTCGGCCTGACGCTTAAATTTAGTGCTTTATCCCAAAGTCATAAAAACAAATAAAAATGCAGTGCCTGGTGAACATGGGGCTCTAGAAATATTGCTAGCTAGTTTATTTAATAGTAACCTAATGCAAACTAGCATCAGAGAACAGTTAAACATTTTTACCCATAACTGAAAAATATTTTCCGGTCCATTTCTATAGAACACATTATAACAGTAATAATAGTAATAATATAAAGATTAATGGTATGTAGGTTAATAAAACTGTGTTTGCATCCGGATTGAAATGGGGACAATGCCAAACAAAACTGAACTTGTACTATTAATAATTAATTACTCTTAATTATTAATCAATTGAACAGCGCAGCCTGCATGAAAAATGTGCTGCAAATATACAGTGTATATAATGGATTTTGGAAGATGTGGTCATTTTGTGTGAAAGCAATGAAAAATGATTGACAGTTTGGTCTGAAAAGCTTTCTGTTTCGCTGAACGTGTGAAGAGTTTGGGAAATGTGTCTTCAGTTTTGATGCTTGTTAGCAGTCGGAAAAAAACTGTAAATACCTGAGCGGAAGTTGGGATCACTCGGATCTGCAGTAGTGGTTAGTTGAGTAACATAATACAAAACACTTCTACACTCCAATATGCCTTGTTATTTTATTTTTGTAGTTTGATCAAATAAAAGCATAAAAGCTTTAAATGCTTCTCTTATTTTAAACCCCATCAGCTGCCCCTGGAGGAAGTCAGTTCAGACAGAAGCGTGTTAGTAAAGGGAACTGCATCTGTAGCACGAGACTGACTCTGGATCAGTACAGTGTTGAGGCACTTTAAAATTAAAAATAAGCATAAATACATGCATTAAAAAATAAAGCGTGTATTGTTTTGTTATTGAATGTTTTTCTCTGCAGGCAGGAAACACAGCTGGATCGTATTGCTGTATACATCACAGACCATTAACATTAGAACATACATTAAAATAACTAACTGTTATTTATGCTGTAGGCTGTAAGATTATTTGCAGTGACAAAGGAAACTGTACATCACACACACACACACACACACAAACAAACACACTGTTTATGCAAAAAACTGTTATAACATACACTTTGTGTGTGTGTGTGTGTGTGTTTGTGGGTGTAATGTGGTATGCACTTTTCCTTTGTGACTCAAATGCATCAGACAGACAAAGTGTTTTTGCAGCAGAAGAGATGAAGCTTCTTCCACTACACACACTCGTCCTGCTCAGCGTGTTCCTCCACTCCGGCTCCTGTTCAGGTGTGTGTGTGTGTTATTTCACATTTAGGAGTGTGTTATTCCCTTTATAAGTATTTGATGTCTATAGAAGTGTTTTGTACTTTCTTTAAGAGTGTTTTATCTCATTAGGAGCGATATAGTCTGATTTTAGGAGTATTTTATCTCATTAGGAACGATGTAGTCTGATTTTAGGAGTTTTTTATCTCATTAAAAGTGATGTAGTCTGATTTTAGGAGTGTTTTATCTCATTAAAAGCGATGTAGTCTGATTTTAGGAGTATTTTATCTCATTAGGAACAACATAGTCTGCTTTTAGGAGTATTTTATCTCATTAGGAACGATGTACTCTGATTTTAGGAGTATTTTATCTCATTAAAATCGATGAGGTCTGATTTTAGGAGCTTTTTATCTCATTAAAATCGATGAGGTCTGATTTTAGGAGTATTTTATCTCATTAAAACCAATGTAGTCTGATTTTAGGAGTATTTTATCTCATTAGGAACAACGTAGTCTGCTTTTAGGAGTATTTTATCTCATTAGGAGCGATGTAGTATGACTTTAGAGTATTTTATCTCATTAGGAGCGATGTAGTATGACTTTAGGAGTATTTTTTCTCATTAAAAGCGATGTAGTATGACTTTAGGAGTATGTAGGAGTCTAAATGAGCGGTTTGTGTCGTCTTTTTGACTGTCTTTTGATTTTCTTCAGGAGCATTTAAGTCCAGTGCTCCAGTGATTGAACTGTAAACTGTAATTGCTCAAAAATTAAGACAATCATTTAAAATTAGAAACTGAAGTTTATAAAATCAAAGATGTAGTCCAAACATAAATGTCTTACTTGTGATTTTTTTAAAGAAAAATACTAGAACCAAAACATTTTGTAGTAGTTTATGACTTGCAGTATCAGTAATGTTGTTGTTTTTGTATCTTTAGCAATGCGTATGGCTTTAGTAGTACTTCATACCTCCATTAGTGTTTTGAATCTGATGTTTTATTTTTATGTGCTGTCTTTTTGGGATTCATAAATAATTTATTCTACTGATGTGTATATTTACATGTTAGTTATGTATTTATATATATATGTTAATATACAGTATATGTGTTGTATGTAGATGGTGATGGCTGGTGTGTACCACTGTTTGTGCCTGTTGGTGGAAACGTCACCATCAAGTGCAGCATCACAAACCCAGATCAGTACGGAGTTTACATGTACAGACAGCAAGATAAGAAGTAAGCTGTGTGTTTTTACTACATAAACAGTAGGAATGATCTAACACACCCAGGAGAGACCATTACACACTGTAAATGTAATGCTTAATTGTTTTTCTTATTTATAAAATAAAATAGAATAAAAAATATAAAATTTTTATTCTCTGACATGATGTTCTATGTCAGTGTCATGTTTTATAGTTTTTATCATTTATTTACAATATAATATCTCTGACATTTTTACTCTCATAATCCTTCTTCATCATCTACAGAATCAGAGAGCAGATGTTGTACTTTTACAGAGACGGAACTTTGACTACTGACGCCCCCTACAGAGGCCGAGTGGAGACGAACAAGGACTTCAGAGATTTCTCAGTGTCCATCAACAACGTGAGCGAGCACGACGGCGGAGTTTACTGGTGCAGATTTAACAAACATGACCTATATACCTTCAGTGAGCGAACGTGTCTGTTGGTCCAGTCAGGTAATCTGGTTTATAATTTAATTTTATCCCAAAAAGCAATGATTCAAGCAGAAAACTTTTACTAGCGTTATACAGTATATATTTTACACAACATTTAATTCCAGTCCACTAATCTGATTGGACAAGCGGCTTTCCAAGAGTGCTTCTATTTGGTATAACAGCACTGGGACATTCTGGTGTGTCTATCACTCTGTTCGTTACATAACACGAGTTCACGACACTGAAACCATTACTACACTTACTACAGGCGGTCAGTCAGCCTGTGCGTAACCACAGCAACACGCAACACTCTATCCAGCTGTGGCTTCTTTGGGAAAAAATAAATAAAATATTTGGCCAATATTTGTGTCCGAAATGTCAGTTAATCAATATTAATTTCTTTATAGAAATGTTTATAGAAATTACCTGTGATTACCTGCGGCCTTGTGACTACAGCCGAATCACAGCCGTGCAGATTTTCACCACAACACCACTCTTTTGCACTAGAAGGCAAAATTGGTGGTCTGGTGATGGCAAAACTGGGGGCTTTGTTTATTGTTATCTCTGGTTTTCTTTCTAATATCTTGGCCTATTCTTACCCACCAGTCAGATCTCTCTTATCATGCAACAGCTAACAACCGGAAAGGGTGAAGGTTTATCTGTTTTAACCAGTAAGCCTCCAGTTTTGGACAGACTATTTTTATACAATCTGCTGTGTGTGTGTGTGTGTGTGTGTGTGTGTGTGTGTGTGTGTGTGTGTGTGTGTTTGTTTTACAGGAACCATACAGATAGATAAAGAGGAAGCTGATTGTAAATTGTTCATCTACTGGGGTGTGATTGGTGGTCTGTCAGTCATCATTCTGCTCCTGGTGGTTTTACTGGTACATACTCACACACATAAAATACACACTCATACACATACACACACACATACACACACACACACACATACACACACAGAGATAATTATCTCTCTCTCTCTCTCTCTCTCTCTCTCTCTGCAGGTGAAGCTGTGTTGTGATCGTGGAAATTACACACCGATGCGGGAGCAGCCCTCTAATGGTGTGTATGAGGTCATGCGTGGCAACACCGCAAGGTCACTCAATAACCCGGCGTACGAGTCCAGCCAGAGACACACACGTTGTGATTTAAGCTGATGGATGTAAAATTCGGAAATTTCACCCTCTTTCTTCAGACTAAATTGAAGCCACAGTTTTGTGATCCGCACAAACTGCACTAAGTAGTATTACCCTAAAGGACACCAAATGACATCAGAGGGATATTATTTAGTCCAGAAGATCACCACTCTGAGGTTGTTGTTGTTGTTGTTGTTGTCTGATGCCGTTATGACGGTTCAGACTCTTTGGTGTTGGAGAATGCATGTTAGTTAGCATGGTAGCAGTTGATGCTGAGGGTATTTACAGTGTAATTTTATTCAAATTAAGTCTTGTTTTAGTAGTTTACAACACATCTGAGGTAAATGTTGATGTTCTGGATGTTTCTGTTTCATTTCCCCCTCACTATGTCTTTACATTGTATAAAAAAAACACATACTAGTTAGCAAATTCGTCATTTTAGCCATATAGTGTCTTTGTTTAACCATTTATCACCACATCTGAGGTAAATGTTAATGTTCTGGATGATTCTGTTTCATTCCCCCCTCACTATGTCTTTATATTTTATAAAAAACACATACTAGTTAGCAACTTCGTAATTTTAGCCATATAGTGTCTTTTTTTAACCATTTATCACCACATCTGAGGTAAATGTTAATATTCTGGATGGTTCTGTTTCTTTTCCCCTCACTATGTCTTTATATTGTATAAAAAAACACATACTAGTTAGCAAATTCGTCATTTTAGCCATATAGTGTCTTTGTTTAGCCATTTATCACCACATCTGAGGTAAATGTTAATGTTCTGGATGATTCTGTTTCATTCCCCCTCACTATGTCTTTATATTGTATAAAAAAAAACACATACTAGTTAGCAAATTCGTAATTTTAGCCATATAGTGTCTTTTTTTTTAACCATTTATCAACATATCTGAGGTAAATGTTAATGTTCTGGATGGTTCTGTTTCATTCCCCCTCACTATGTCTTTATATTGTATAAAAAAACACATACTAGTTAGCAAATTCGTCATTTTAGCCATATAGTGTCTTTGTTTAACCATTTATCACCACATCTGAGGTAAATGTTAATGTTCTGGATGGTTCTGTTTCATTCCCCCTCACTATGTCTTTATACTGTATAAAAAAAAACACATACTAGTTAGCAAATTCGTTATTTTAGCCATATAGTGTCTTTTTTTAACCATTTATCACCACATCTGAGGTAAATGTTAATGTTCTGGATGGTTCTGTTTCATTCCCCCCTCACTATGTCTTTATATTGTATAAAAAAAACACATACTAGTTAGCAAATTCGTTATTTTAGCCATACAGTGTCTTTTTTTAACCATTTATCACCACATCTGAGGTAAATGTTAATATTCTGGATGTTTCTGTTTCATTCCCCCCTCACTATGTCTTTATATTGTATAAAAAAACACATACTAGTTAGCAAATTCGTTATTTTAGCCATACAGTGTCTTTTTTTAACCATTTATCACCACATCTGAGGTAAATGTTAATATTCTGGATGTTTCTGTTTCTTTTCCCCCTCACTATGTCTTTATATTGTATAAAAAAAAAAACATACTAGTTAGCGAATTCGTTATTTTAGCCATACAGTGTCTTTTTTTAACCATTTATCAACATATCTGAGGTAAATGTTGCTGTTCCTGATGGTTCTGTTGCGTTTCCATAGCAAGCATATGTGGCATCCATGTTTTACCGTTGCCTGGCAACAGTGTTTTCAAGACTTTAACTACTTGAATGTCAGCTGGCATGACATTAAAAACATTTTTCTACCTGCACTGACAGCCCTCTTTGGCACTTACTGGCCCAGTAATATATATAAATTAGATTTATTGATATAAAATACAACATGTTTGTAAATATGTTTATTGGAACATTCTATAGGAAATGTCTTTGTATGTTTTATATGATGCTTTGAAATTTACTGAAAAAACACTGAACAAAAAGAATTATTTTTATTAATAAAAAAAATCGTTATCTATTTTTGTACAAATATATAAAACCTCATTGTAACTTTGTAATGATGTGCCTTTAATAAATAAAAAAAATATTTTCGGATTTTCTGTCCTACTCCAGTGCAGTATCTCCACACACATTAAATATTTGTATGAAAACTTGTATGCAATGTAAGCTCACAGTAATTTTCAGTAAAAGTGATTCACTAGCAAATAACTAACCAGTTAGCAAGCGTGCATATTGTTTTTATGTTTTACTTTATTAAAAAGTTGACTTTTCAGTCTTTTTAGTCTTGATCATGCAGATAGCGAGGAAACAGAAAGCATGTTAATGTGTTTGACTTATTTCTAATTCTATATTATGTATGAGAGAGGGAGAGAGAGAGAGAAAGAAAGTGAGAGCTTTATCCCAAATTCATTCAAACTAGTAAACCAAGAATGTAGTGCCTTGGGAACGTAGCGCTCTGGTGATATAGCTAGCTAGCTTATTTAAGAGCAAGCTAATGCAAACTTACTTCAGAGAGCAGTTAAACATTTTTTTCCCACTCATGGTTGAAAAATATTTTCCATACCATTTCAATATAACACATTAATAATATTAATTATTATTGGGAGGCTAGAAAAACTGTGCATTTGGCTACAAAACCCACATCAAACATTATATTTAAAACTGAACTTAAATACTATTACATAATTCAGTAATAAACACTGTGTGTGTGTGTGTGTGTGTGTGGGTGTGTGTGTGTGTGTGTGTGTGTGTAGTAAAGTAAAATCCTGAGCGACGGGATGGTGTGATGAAACGAAGTTACTGTCACCACCCTGGAGTTTATTTTCCTATAACGGTACGTGTTTTATTCCTCTTATACCACAGCAATTTGACAACGACTGTTTTTTTATTGTATCAACAATTACACACATTTTTATTCTGATTAATATAAACCTGTGCTACTGTCAGAGCTGCTGTTATAGAAAATTAATCAACACTTCCTGACCAATCAGAATCCAGAATTCATCAGCGCTGTGGTGTTTTGTAGAATGCTGCATACACAGGATATTGATAAGCAATCATCATAACGTCCTGCAGAGGTGAGAGTCAGATTTATGAAAACTGTGGTGCTGTTGTGACAAGTTGTGGTAAATGCCCTAAGTTGTGACCTGCACATCTGCACAACAGCGTAGGTGGCAGTGGGACGTCTCTGACGTCAAGATGGACCACCGAACTCACCACACGGACCCCGAGCTCATATGACACACTACATTGTGAGCACGCTTAAAAAGCAGTAGCACACTGCATGTTTAATGCCAATGTGTGAATGTGATGTGGTTATCCACCTTAATGTGGTGAGATAAATATAAAATTAACTGTATTTATTGTGGTGATGTAGTGAATCTGATACAGATATTTAAATATCAGTTTACCCGCATGCACTCATAAGACTGAACTGTCTCTTGTGGGCATGTAGCAACCTGTACGGTTGTCGATTATGGGTGTGGCCCGTCCACCTTTTTTTTTGAGAAACAGTTGTACTAATTAACTACGTAACCAATTAACCCCAAATTAAATAACGCTGAAAATCGGTTAAATGTTATGTGCTCGAGCTAACTGTACTTGCTACGTACAGTCACCACACGCCGCACCAAAGATCTCTGCTACTTCCTTCCAAGCTTTATTTTTCCTCGTCACATCTCTATACACATTTTATGTTACAGGATAAGATGAAGTCACTGCTATGAGTTTTTTTTTTCCACTTTTGCTGCAACTAATTGCAGGTAGGAACTAAAGTTGTGAGCGGATTTCTCGCTTCTTTATTGCGTCTTAACTAATTTACGCAGAATTGAGAAAAATCTCAGTTGAAACGTCACTGAAATCACGGCTCCATGACGCATATGTATATAGAAAAATAAACATTTGGCTGTCACTTTGTTGCTTGCTAGTGTGAACGCAGGGTTATGCAGGTCTAGCTGACATCCTCTCTCTCATCCTCTACCATCTCCATCAAAAGCACATCCTCATGCTAGTGCAAATGATGTACAAATAGAGAGTCATTAGCACAGCAAGAGAAACACACAAGTCAAGTTTCTTTATTTTTTAAAAATTTTGTTGGTAATTATTGCTTAGTGAAGAGGAAGTCAGTCTTTGTGCATTTCTAATCTACTCAAACGCATCACACCTTTATTTAAAGGAATCAGGTTATGAGTCATAAACACACATGTGTCATGATGCATGATCATCAGACACTGTTTCCATACGTGTGAAGCAGCATGTGTTGGTTCGCATGTATCTGAAAGTAACACGAGGTTTTAGAGACTCTTTGTGGTTTGAGAGGCTTTGTGACATCATTTCCTGTTTGTTGAGCACTGTCTCTGTAGCTGTGCTCTGACTCTGTCCTGTCCGACTTTAAAGAAAAAAAACGTTTCCATTCACAGACTTAAATGTCAGCCTTCATACACAGTGCTAGTAAAATACTGAGTGAAGGAGATACTGTTACCACTCTGAAGTTGATTATTTTCCTAAAACAGCACATCAACCAATTTGCCAACAATTCATTATTTGTTACAGAACTGTCATACTTTTTTTTAAAAATCCATTTACAGTAACATTTAATGTTGTGGAAAGTTGGCTAGACAAGTTAGTTACCGTTCTCACTAATACTAAACGTCGTTCCCTCACCTACTTTCCTCTCTCTGGAAGTTAATAAGACGAAAAGAGAGAACAATAAGAGAGTAAAGACAAAACAAGAAAGAAAGAAAGAAAGAAGGATGGAGAGACAAAAAAGTGCAGTAAAAAGCAAAAGAGAATTAAAAAGAAAAGAGAAAGAAAAAATAAATAAAAAAACAGAAAGTGTGTGCGCGTGTGTGTGTGTGTGTGTGTGTGTGTGTGTGTGTGTTTGAATTAGAGTTGCTGATTGGTTGGCTTTTGTGGCATCAGTGTCATCAGTGCTTCTCAAAGAGAAAATCATTTTAAAAAGTTTTTTTTTTTTTAATGATCAATTTAATCTTCCTGCAATAAAACAGTGAACTGTTTGAAATTGAAATGTTGTACTGAACTGAAAGTTAAAAACCTGCTACTTTTAAATGTACTAAAGTATTTAAAAAAATTTTGGAAAAAATTTTGTCATGTTTTCATGTGAAATGCAACTTTTAAAGCAGCTGCACCATTTTACCTGAAAACATCACTCAGTCTCTGTAAGTTTGCAGTTTGACTTCCTAGCCAGTTCTGTTAACTACTGGAGTCACTGCTAGTCTAACCTGGCTTTAGCTAAGAAAACATGCTAACTCAGATAAATAAACCCAGTTAATGGTAGCAAATTAGTGAAGCTTACCTCAGCATGGGTGTTAGATGGATTTAGTTCGTTCTAGCAAGGTGGACGACACGCCTCATACCAGTCTTTATACCTGTCTTTGCTTACTCCAGCGTACTGACACATTTCACTGAGGTTAGGGCAGAACACGATCATCCTCAACTTCCAAATTCCACACTGCATGTTTTTTTTGTTTTTTTTAAAATGATAAATGATTAAATGCTAAACTGAGCTCATGTGATTGATGTCATTGGCTGGATGAGAGAAGAAGAAGAAACCTTCAGGATTTGTAATGAGGTCTAAATAAAAATGTAAGGAGAAAAATTTACCTTTTTTCGTACAAATGTAACTAAGTAAGAGTGCACGTATTCCCACTTCAACAATTCTCACGTAAAGTATAAATATACCAAAATAATACTTAAGTATAGTAACGAAGTACGTAACGTTACTCAAGTATTGTCCACCCCTGTCTTTAGTAATAATGGAAATGGCATTAAAGAAATAAAGACTGAGCGCAGGGATGACTGCTCTGCTGATTAAACAGGCCGTGTGTTGTAGGAGCTGCACAGGGCTGCTGTGTTAATGTGCCAGTGTTCATCCATTTTTAAACATACTTATTGTTAATACACATGACTTTAGTTTGAATTAGTCATTCATGATGTGTTTTCACACATATGTAGCCACTTTTTTGCTCTCAAAAAAAAACCAACCACAAGATTTTTCATAGAAAACACTCTGACCTTTAGCTCAGTGTGGATAACTGACATTTTGCGCTTAGTCTGCGTTTTTTTTTTTTTTTGTAGATATGTGTGTACTTTTATGTGTTTATTCACATTCTTTTAATAAATAAATTAATAAAAGTGATAATAAGTAATATGGAAAAATTTTAATGACACATTGTGAGAAGAGTGATCTTGCGTACGTCTCTCTCTCTCTCTCTCTCTCTCTCTCTCTCTCTCTTTCAGTGACTCTTTCACCATCTGTCTCTGTCTCTCAACTCAATTCAATCTTATTTATACAGTACTTCAAACAGTGGACATTGTCACAAAGCAGTTTTACAGAAATCCGGATATAAAATTTTTAATTTATAAATTTATCCCTAATGAGTGAGCCAGAGGTGACGGTGGTGAGGAAAACCTCCCTGAGATGATATGAGGAAGAAACCTTGAGAGGAACCAGGCTCAGAAGGGAACCTATCCTCATCTGGGTGACGCCGGATAGTGCGATTATAAATCATTCCCTCTATAACTGTGTACTACATGGACAAATAGTGCAGTTGTGCAACCAGGAACTTGAGTATGAACATTGTTAGGGTTTTATCTTTCTCGTATCAAACCGGCTTGAGTGCTAACTGTTCATAGCAATTGCAGTCCTAAGGCTATCCAATTAAGAAAGAACATCCAGAGCCATCTTCATGGTTTCTAAGTGGAACTATCCTCAGTAATCTCATATATCTTCAGGCTGTCCGTGTGGGCCATCCTCAGCAGCAGTGACAGAGTTTCAGGTGATGAGGACTCCAACCAGGAGTAGGGCATCAGGATGGATCAGGCAGATCCGCAGAGCAGAATGGGGTCAGGATCACTGATATCTCAGGAGTAGCATGTGTAGAGAGAGAGAGAGAGAGAAAGAGAGATTATTAGCTATGCTCTTGTCCTGTAATGGTTTAAGAAGATCAGAACAGAACTCTCTCCCTCTCTCTCTCTCTATCTCTCGCCCTCTCTCTCTCCCTCTCTTTCTCTCTCCCTCTGTCACTCTCGAATTAATTCTAATTGACTCTAATTTAGGTGTGAATAAAGTTTTATGTAAAAGTCTCTCTCTCTCTCTCTCTCTCTCTCTCTCTCTCTCTCTCTCACTTTCTGTGGGTGTCACCCTCTCTCGTGTGGGCGTCTTTCTGTCTCACACAGTCAGTCTGTCTCCCTGACTTCATCTCTACTCTGTCTATCTAACTTCCTCTGTCTCTCTCTCTCTCTCTCTCTCTTTCTGTGCAGGTGAGTCAGTCTGTTCCTTCTAGTGGTTCTTCAGTGTGGTTCTTTCCTACACTTGCTCTGGGAAACAGCATTTCGGAGAACAGTGCCATTGTTTTTTTCTTTGGAGAAGGTGAAGAATTTACACACTTTTTTATTTCCAGTCACTTTTTCAAACGTTCCTCTGTTTATTAGAGATGAAATGTTACAGTGTGAACTTTCTTGTCACGGGCAAATCGTTTCAGCATTCAGGGAAATACCACTCGGTTGTAAATCCCCGTTGCTGAAACACCTTGTCTCATTTTGAAACCAGGAGATTATGAACTTTATACAAAAAAAAGCAGCTAAGAAAAGAAAGTCAAGCAGAAAAAGAATATCTCTGCAGTGACAGACAGCAAAGCTTCACTGGTGAGTGGATCTGAGGAGTACACTGTATCCGAAACTTCAGAATCTTCACTAACGGAGCCCAGTAAAACAGAGAGAAGGAGATTTAGTGGAGATCAGATCAGCAGATCAAGTCTGAAACGAGCAGAAAAAAGAACCGTGAGAACTGAAGATTATTTTCCTAACAGTGAAATGTTCATCAATTCAGCAATGAATCAGAACCAACGAGGCAGAAGGGAAAGGAAAATCTGATTAAGCCTAGAAGAAGCCGAGTGCCAAAAAAAAAAAAAAAAAAAGATTTTAACTTTTTAAATGTTTTTACATGAGGATGGTTTTTGTTAGTTGCACTCATGGAGACATTAAACATCTCCTCACTAAATATTAATGGTGCAAGAGATGCGAGTAGGTGGACATACAGTAGCTCTTATTCAGTGACCGGAGCAACGCGGTGGATTTATAACACTTTTATGAATTTGAGGAAGTAGTGGCATGGCAGCTTGTGAACGTTAAAGCCAAATATGATAAATATCCACTATGTATATGTACCCGTGGTACCAAAATTTCTACAGCAGCTAACAGAGCCCATAGCTAAGTGTGACACGGATCATTACTTGGTGTTAGGAGGAGATTTTAATTGCATAAGCAGTGTTTTAGACAGAACCAGATCGATCAGCTTCGAGCTGTATTTAAAACATTCTGATAGAAAACCATGAGTTGTCTGATGTGTGTCGAGTCAAACACGTCACTGATGCACAACACACATGATCACACACTACAGGCAGCTACATATCAATGCTTAGGCTAGACAGATTTTATCATTTTAAATATCACTTACAGACTTTTATGTCCTTCCGCAATTACACTAGTGTTTTTTTGTTGTTGTTAGACCATTGTTTCCCTTATATCATATTTTTATATTTTTATATTTTTCCTTTCTTGCCTTTATAGAAATAAATTCTGGTTTATGTAAATTCTATTTTTATGTCATGCACAGTTGAAAAAAGCATTTCTCTGCTTGTCGTACTGTGTATGGTTGTGTACATGACCGATAAAATTTGAATTTTTAATAACATCATAAATAACACCACTCTTATTAATGACGACCATTTTAAACACTGTTTTAACTATTTCTGGGAAGAGTAGAGGTAAAAAACAAGAACAACAAACAAACAAACAAACAAAAAAACAACTCGCATCCCTACAGCAGTAGTGGAATCAGTACACTAAAACAACTCGACTCTCTATTCTTAGTGTCACGAAGAGCATCGTTCAGCCATTTAAGGAGCTTTCAGGTCTTTGCGGGATCCACAGGAGACCATACACAAGTTCAGATGCTACAGAGTAAGAAAATAAATCCCTAGGTGAGCTGCTGGGTTTAAGAGCATTGATCAGATCACACTTTCAGAACATCTCTGAAATGGAAGCACCGTGCTGTTCTTCCTTAGGATGGAGAAAAAGAATGGACAGAGCAGGTTCATTCATCACCTTTGCTCAGATGATGGTCAGTTCTTCTTTACATCAGTGAGCATAGAGAGGATCAGACAGTGTCACAGCGGGTTTAGGAAGGAAACGAAGCGCTGGAGCAGCCAGACACTATGCAGGAGTTACTGTTGGTATTCATGGAAAAGCTCCAGGCATTGATGGCCTTCCTGTTGATTTGTTGGAAGTGATGAGTGACATGATGTCCGTTTTCATGGACATCTTCAACACCTCCCTGAGCAGCACTGTTGTTCTGACATTTGTCATCGTCCCTGTGCCAAATAAGTCTCCAGTGTCCTGCATCAACGACTACCGTCCCGTTGCACTTACACCCATCATCATGAAGTGCTTCGAGAGGGTCGTCATGAGGCACATCAAGACCCTGCAGCCCCCTCACTGGACCCCCTGTAATTCGCTTACCGCACCAACCGCTCAACAGATGACGCCATCACCACTGCCCTCCATCTGGCCCTCACCCACCTGGACAATAAAGACACATATGTTCGAATGCTGTTCATAGACTTCAGTTCAGCATTCAACACAATCATTCCTCAGCACCTGATTGGAAAGCTGAACCTGCTGGGCCTGAACACCTCCTTCATCAACTGGATGCTGGAACTCCTGACTGGGAGACCCCAGTCAGTCCGGATCGGGAACAGCATCTCCAACACCACCACACTGAGCACTGGTGCCCCACAGGGCTGTGTGCTCAGTCCACTGTTGTTCACTCTGCTGACTCACGACTGTGTAGCAATGCACAGCTCGAACCACATCATCAAGTTCGCCGATGACACGACCGTGGTGGGCCTCATCAGCAAGAACGACGAGTCAGCATACAGAGAGGAGGTGCAGCGGCTAACGGACTGGTGCAGAGCCAACAACCTGTCCCTGAATGTGGACAAAACTAAAAAGATGGTTGTTGACTTCAGAAGAGCACAGAGTGACCACTCTCCGCTGAACATCGGTGGCTCCTCCGTGGAGATTGTCAAGAGCACCAAGTTTCTTGGTGTTCAAAGTCAAAGTCAAAGTGGAGTTTATTGTCATTTCAGCCATATACAAGTACATAGTGAAACGAAACAACGTTTCTCCAGGACCAAGGTGCTACATAAGACAAACACAGAACAACACAGAACTACAGGGACGACATAAATTTTTACATAAAGTGCACAAGTGCAAACATGTGCAGAAGCACAGGACAGAACAAGACAGTACAATGACTACAACACCGACCAGTACGCAGTTCTGTTAAAGTGACCAATAGTGTCAATAGTGAAAAAGTTACTGAGTTTGATATAAATAGCTGAAGTAGTGTAAACAGTAAAGATAATAGTGTAAACATAGTAGTAAACATAGTAGTAGCAGCAGCATAAAACATGTGCAAAACATATGCATAGAGCATAGAGAATGTGTGTATGTGTATATATGTATGTATGTGTGTGTGTGTGTGTGTGTGTGTGTTCCTTCAGACCAGTTCTAGGTATTGAGGAGTCTGATGGCATGAGGGAAGAAACTATTGCACAGTCTGGTTGTGAGGCCCGAATGCTTCGGTACCGTTTGCCAGACGGCAGGAGGGTAAAGAGTGTGTGTGAGGGGTGTGTGGGGTCATGAAGAGTGTGTGAGAGGGGTGTGTGGGGTCGTCCACAATGCTGGTGGCTTTGCGGATGCAGCGTGAGGTGTAAATGTCTGTGATGGAGGGAAGAGAGACCCCGATGATCTTCTTAGCTGTCCTCACTATCCGCTGCAGGGTCTTGCGATCTGAGACAGAGCAATTCCTAAACCAGGCAGTGATGCAGCTGTTCAGGATGCTCTCGATAGTCCCTCTGTAGAACATGGTGAGGATGGAGGGTGGGAGATGTGCTTTCCTCAGCCTTCGCAGAAAGTACATGCGCTGCTGGGCTTTCTTTGTTATGGAGCTGGTGTTGAGCGACCAGGTGAGGTTCTCCGTCAGGTGAACACCAAGAAACTTGGTGCTCTGGACAATCTCCTTGGAGGAGCCGCCGATGTTCAGCGGAGAGTGGTCACTCTGTGCTCTTCTGAAGTCAACAACCATCTGTTTAGTTTTGTCGACATTCAGAGACAGGTTGTTGGCTCTGCACCAGTCAGTTAGCCGCTGCACCTCCTCTCTGTATGCTGACTCGTCGTTCTTGCTGATGAGACCCACCACGGTCGTGTCATCGGCGAACTTGATGATGTGGTTCGAGCCCTGTGGGGCACCAGTGCTCAGTGTGGTGGTGTTGGAGATGCTGTTCCCGATCCGGACTGACTGGGGTCTCCCAGTCAGGAGTTCCAGCATCCAGTTGATGAAGGAGGTGTTCAGGCCCAGCAGGTTCAGGTTTCCAATCAGGTGCTGAGGAATGATTGTATTGAATGCTGAACTGAAGTCTATGAACAGCATTCTAACATAAGTGTCTTTATTGTCCAGGTGGGTGAGGGCCAGATGGAGGGCAGTGGTGATGGCATCATCTGTTGAGCGTTGGGGCGGTAAGCGAATTGCAGGGGATCCAGTGAGGGGACTGCAGGATCTTGATGTGCCTCATGATGAGCCTCTCGAAGCACTTCATGATGATGGGTGTAAATGCAATGGGACGGTAGTCATTGAGGCAGGACACTGAAGACTTCTTTGGCACGGGGACGATGGTGGTGGCCTTGAAGCAGGTCGGAACAACGGTGCTGCTCAGGGAGGTGTTGAAGATGTCTGTGAAAACATCTGCCAACTGATCTGCACATCCGCTGAGCACCCTGCCAGGAATGTTGTCTGGTCCAGCAGCCTTCCGTGGCTTGACTCTGCGTAGAGTCTTCCTCACGTCGGCCGTGGTTAGACACAGCACCTGGTCATTGGGAGGAGGGGTGTTCTTCCTTGCCGTCACGCCATTCTGTGCCTCGAACCGAGCGTAGAAGTCGTTCAGCACATCTGGGAGGGAGGCATCACCGTCACAGGCAGGATGTGGTGTCCTGTAGTTGGTGATGGTCTGGATGCCCTGCCACATGCGCCGCGTGTCTCTGCTGGCCTTGAAGTGGTTGTGGATTCTCTGAGCGTGTGCGCGCTTTGCCTCTCTGATGGCCCGGGACAGTTTGGCCCTCGCTGTTCTTAGGGCAGCCTTGTCGCCTGCTTTGAAGGCAGAGTCTCGGGTCCTCAGTAGCGCACGCACCTCTGCAGTCATCCACGGCTTCTGGTTGGAACGTGAGGTGATGGTCTTGGAGATGGTGACGTCATCACCTGGTGGAGAACCTCACCTGGTCGCTCAACACCAGTTCCATAACGAAGAAAGCCCAGCAGCGTCTCTACTTTCTGCTAAGGCTGAGGAAAGCACATCTCCCACCCCCCATCCTCACCATGTTCTACAGAGGGACTATCGAGAGCATCCTGAGCAGCTGCATCACTGCCTGGTTTGGGAATTGCACCGTCTCGGAACGCAAGACCCTTCAGCGGATAGTGAAGACAGCTGAGAAGATCATCGGGGTCTCTCTTCCCTCCATCACGGACGTCTACACCTCACGCTGCATCCGCAAAGCCACCAGCATTGTGGACGACCCCACACTCTTCACCCTCCTGCCGTCTGGTAAACGGTACCGACGCATTCGGGCCCGACGACCAGACTGTGCAATAGTTTCTTCCCCCAAACCATCAGACTCCTCAACACTCAGAAACTGGCCTGAAGGAACACACACACACACATACATATATACACACACACACAAACAACTGAGCATCCTCCATCCTCTGTGCAATTATTTTGCAAGTTTTTGCACATGTTTATGCTGCTACAAATACTTATTACTGCACATAGGCTGCTACTCTTGGGTTTACACTATTTCAGCTACTTGTATTGTACTCTTGTACTATTTGCACTATTGTCATTAGATTCACTTTTAAACAGAACTGTGTGCTGGTCGGTGCTGCACTGGGACTCACTGCGCCCATTGTCTGTCCCAGTAGTCATTGTACTGTCTTGCTCTGTCTTGTGCACTTTATGTATAAATTATGTAGTCCCTTGTAGTTGTGTTGTTCTGTGTTTGTCTTATGTAGCACCTTGGTCCTGGAGAAACGTTTCGTTTCACTATGTACTTGTATATGGCTGCAATGACAATAAACTCCACTTGAACTTGATCTTGATCTTGAATGATTACATTCAGCTACCTGTGAGCTGAAGAACAGTCCTCACCTTACTGCTGAAGAAGGAAGACCTCAGTGAAGTGAAGAACTGGAGGCCGGGAAGTCTGCTGCGAGCTGATTATAAGATCCTGTCAAAGGGAAGGTGATTGTGCAGACAGACCGCACATATGGATCAGTCCTACTGTGGGTCTGATAACATTTCTCTTATTAGAGACATTCAGTCCGGGTTCATTTTATTAGACCAAGAAAAGGCATTTTATTCGAGTAGAACACAAATACCCCTGAGACACTTTGGAGGCGTTTGGTTTTCCCCAGTGCTCATTTCTGTGCTCTGTAACAACACTGAGAGTGTATCAGAGGTCACCGGTGGTTTAAGTGCCCCTTTTAAATTAAGGAGGAGAATCAGGCAGGTTCCTGTTCTCTATCAGGAATACAATACTGTACATCCAAGCAATACAACCAACTGCATTATAAATAAATTTGCAGGAGTACACGGAGAATGCTTTTATCTTTCTGCTAAGGTAAACTGTGAAAAGAGTGCAGGATTATTAGTAGGAGCAAGGAAAGGAAAAATGACGTTAAGACATTTGAGAAGGACGTTAGGAATTAATTAACAACTTGATAGCGTCCTCACTGTGGCATCGTCTGGCTGTAGCTGGACCTCCAAAAGGATTTTTTAAAAAGATTGTGAGTTTTATTCATGATTTTTTTTGGGACAAGTTGCACTGGTTTTTATATACTGTGCTTTATATTTACTAAAGGAGGAAAGGGGTCAGGGTCATATACACTTAGAAAGCAGAAAAGCAGAGTTTTAGAATTCAGTTTTAAAAATTCAGCCCCAATCTTAAAGTCAATGATACCCAGAAGCTTTGTCTCTTTTCATGGTAAATTATTTTTACAAGGGGTGTGTTAAGGTTTCAACCCGGACGGAAGAGCATGCGGACACACCCTGGAGCGCTCGCTGGTATGTGTAACGAGGTGAGACCTATGTGGAGAGTGCTGTCTAAACCACTATTCAAGGCAAGCTAGTAGTATTGCTGATAATGCTGTAATTTATTTATTTAAAATTTTTTCAACATTGTTCACATCAGCAGTGTCAGCGGTTAACTGGGCTTTTTAATG
>CM040976.1:34395591-34417068 GCA_022985145.1 Pangasius djambal | reverse complement strand
TTTTTTTCTTTCATCTTCTGTTATTTATGTAATCATGTATTACACACTCAGCTCACTCTGAGTTATAAATAATAATCATAACTTTATTTTTAAACACATAACTGAGTGATATATGAAATGAATAACTGTAAAAGAGGATTCTTGCTATGTTTGTTGATAAATAACTAATAAACTAAATAATATTTCTGATCATTTTAATATCAGCTAGATTCAGAAAGTCAGCACTGAAACTAATAATTTATTTTCTGGTGTGAGTTAAATTACTCAACAATGATGTAAATGACAGACGTCATACTTCACACATAACCTCATGTGTACTTCTTTTATCAAGAGTAAGTTTACCGATCAGAGAAACCAAAACGAGTCCCGTGTTACGGTTTTACAGGCAGAGCGTCAGGATTGCATTACTGTTTGGGTCAATTATTTAAAATAATAAAACAAACAACGCCTAAACAAACTACTGTAAACTAACACACACATGAGGAAAATTCAAATTCAAGCATCACATGGTCATTACTGTGTGTGTGTGTGTGTGTGTGTGTGAGATATACTGTGACTTTCAGGTTTGAGGGCAGCTTGGAATATCGTAAATACTTCTGGTCCATTACACACACACGCGTAACAATCACACATTTAAACACGACGTTATCCTTTTTTATTATTTTTATTTGTTTCATTACTATGCAACTAAGCAACTAAAGCTTAATTATAATTCTGTGATTTTAAACAAAAAAAATAAAACATCTTTATGTGCTCTGCATCAACTGCAGTTCAATATCAGTGTGTGTGTGTGTGTGTGTGTGTGTTTTCTGTCTCAGTGCTGCCCCCTATCGCTGCACTCAACATGCTCTTAGAGAGACGCAGAGAGAGAGAGATGCTGTATGATGGTACAGGTTGTACAGGTGTTACAGGTGGTACAGGTTGTACAGGTGTTACAGGTGGTACACGTGGTACAGAATCGGCTTATAGATTCTCACGGTTTCCTCAGGAACAAAGTGGATATAAATCAGCTGGACTCGAAGAGTGTTACAGGTGGTACACGTGGTGCAGGTGTTTCAGGTGGTACATGTGGTACAGGTGGTACGTGTGCTTCAGGATTTACAGGTGGTACAGATGTACTGCAGGTCACACTCATGCTTTAACGCAATCTTACAAACAGAATCAGCACGCATTAGCGAACTCTGAACACTGAGCATTTGAACATGTAAAAATAAAAAACAATAATGTTATTGTATAATAATAATAATAAAAATTATTTCAGTTTCATTTTTGGCACAAATTTTTCCCCCGCAAATTTGTCCAGCACGAGTGTTGTGCTGTTGTTGTTGTTGTTGTTGTTGTTTTTTCAGACGGACGTGGAGAAGTGAAGCGCTTATATACGTATACATGTAACAAAGACGCAATTTATAGAAAACGAGGTAAGTGTTGCAGTTGTGCCAGCTTCATCCAGTCATAAATACGGTACGAGTATGTTCACAGTCTGCGTTAGACTCTTAGCATATTATATAATGAACTTTTAATAACAGTTAAGCATTTAAAAAAAAATAAAATACAGGATACTGCAGGGTGTGTCGTGAGTCATGGTCATACGAGTGACCTTTTACTGACGCTAATGCTCCTAATCTTCTCTGAATAGCTGAATAAGGTGAAGTTAAATAGGCCTGCACCTCATTAACGAAGGTCACGACTGCCTTCGGGTGATCGTTAAAGCACAGGAAGTACTTTTATCACAAAGGTTAACACATACAAGCTGTTTTATAAACAAACTCTGCATGGTTTAGTCCTTAGTTAACAAAAAGCAGGGCTATAAATAGCAGTGAGGAGATTCATGACTCACTGATAACATCACGTGATACCGCTCATGTACCAAACAGCTAGTGGGATAGCACTGCTAACGTGAGTGTGTGTGTGTGTGTGTGGGTGTGTGTGATAAAGACAGACTATAATTTAATCCTGATGAAGTGATGAAGCAGAGTTACTTGAGCACCCAAGTGTTTTATTCCTCTTACACCACAGCAATTTAACCAACCATTATAATTTATTATTTATTAAAGAACGGCACATCATATGTTTTAACAGTTTAGTGTTGTAGAGCGTCGGTGAAACGGGGTAGTTCCTGTTGTCACTTATGCTATAGCAGCTATAAACAGTCGTTCCCTCAGCAGCCTCTCTTTATTCTCTCTCTTCAAGTTAATAAAAGAAAAAAATCGCAGCTTGTTACGCATTTTACCGAGAAACCACAAAGAAGCGCAAACTCCTCCGTCCTGAAGACGTCGGAAAACTTACAGTTACAGCTTCACCTCTGACACTGGAGACTCCTTCCATAAATGTTAAATAAACATCTCTTTACAGATCACTTGTTTTTTAATCTGTTTATCATCAGTGGAGCGTCTGCTGTTCACGCCCTTGTGAATGAGCTGTTACTATAGAAACCTGCGCTACTGTCAGAGCTGCTGATATAGAAAATTAATCAACACCTTCTGACCAATCAGGATACAGATTTCAGCAGGAGTGTGGCGTAATCTGTGTTTAATCTTATTTCAGAAACATTTGTTGTAATTCTGTGATTTGAATTCTTTGCCCCACCCCTCAATCTTTTAGCCAATAAGATCACATTATTTTGGACTTGTGTGTGTGTGTGTGTGTGTGTGTGTGTGTGTGTGTGTGAATTATGTCATCACACTATTTTTATCTTCCTTTCTTTTTGTTCGTAAGGTTCATCTTTCAGCTCTGCTATCTCTCGCTCCACTGCCCACACACACCCCCACACACACACATAACACACACATACAACACACACAACACACACGTGCCACACGTGTGATATACATACAACACATAGTGACTTATATAATGCACTTGAGTCTCAACAGTGTGTTTGAGTCAGCCTGGAGGACAAAGGTCAGATTCAGAAGCGATGACGTCCATTAATGTATCTCGAAGGAATGTGTGTGTGTGTGTGTGTGTGTGTGTGTGTGTGTGTGTGTGAGTGTGTTCTTTACGCATGTGTGCACATGCTCACGTGTAACTCTGATCCATCTGCTTTGGTGGAAATTATTGTGTGTGTGTGTGTGTGTGTGTGTGTGTGTGTGTGTGTGTGTGTGTGGGTGTGTATGAAAGATGTGAATGATGTCATATCCCTGGAGTCCTAACCTAAAAGAGTGTGAATGGATATTAAGGTCAAAGGTCAGCATCATCCATCATCATTTCATTTTGAGTAACAGCAGTGTAGGAGTGCAGGGAAGCTCAGGAATGCTTCAGGCTTGATAACCGTGTGTGTGTGTGTGTGTGTGTGTGTGTGTGTGTTCAGTAATGGATTACAGAATTGATTCTGTGGAAATCGTCCTATATTAGAAGGCAATCTTTGTGTACAAATGATTACATCTTTATGATGGAGTATTTATTGTATAGCTGTATTTTTATTACAATATTATTATGGCCACATTTACAAACAGTTCTGAGTGAGGGGGCGGAGCAAAAAGAGAGACGACAGCACCTTCTTTCTATTTAGGAATTTTTTTTGGCTGAGAAACTTTAGCAAATTAACTTTAGCTCAGATGTTTAACCCAGGAACTTTAACCATGAATTTTATCCCAGAAACTTTGGAATTTTTAGTCCAGGAATTCTACTAGTCCAGGAAACGTTAGTCTAGTCTTCAGCGCAGGTATGTAAATCCAGAAACTTTAGTTCAACGATGTTAGTCCAGAAACTTTAACCTAGAGACTTAAATGCAAAAGCTTTAGTCCATGAATTTTATTCCAGAAAATTTAGCCCAGGAACTCAGGAACTCAGGAACTTAAGCCTGTAAATTTCAGTCCAGGAACTTTACTCCATGATTTTTGCATATGAGAATATAAACCCAGAAAGCTTAAAAACTTAGCTGTCTTCCCACTGAAGAACTTTATCACTGCAAAATTATCTCAGGACCTTTATAACAGTCTGTACCTCATGATTTTTAAATAGTCAAATTTATCTTAGAGACTTTAGATCAGAAACGTCAGTGCAGGAAATTTAATCCAGGTATTTTAGGAACTGAAAGAACTTTACCTCAGGATGAATTAATACAGAAACTTTAGTCATAGAAACTTTTTTTTACCTAGAAACTTTAGTTCAGGAATGATAACCTAGATGTTTATCCCAGGATATTTAGTCCAGGAATTTTTATCCCAGGAACCTTAACCTACATACATAAGCCTAGAAATGTTAGTCCAGGAATTTTATCCAAGGACATTTATCTCAGCATGGTACTTAAACCCAGGAACTTTAGATCAAGAATGCTAACCCAGATGTTTAGCCCAGGAACTTGAGTTGAGGAAGTGTAATTCATAAACTTTAGTCTGGAAACTTTAATCAAGGAATTTCAGGAACATTTCCCCAGCAAAAGTAACTCCAGAACTTTAGTCTAGGAACATAAGCTGGACTTCCATCGATGGAAAGAGATCACCACTGACCAGATGTTGATGGGTGGAGTGGGGGGGAAGTGTGGGGGTGTCAATACTTTGTGCAGAGAAACAGATGGACTACATACAGTCTGACACAGACACGTGCGCTTCTCCTGTCCAGCTCCGAGCGATGAGGACGTTTATTTTGAGATTCCGGAGCTCACATGAGCCTCATTCACAACACGGCAGCACGAGCAGAGAGGAGGAGGAAGTGTGGAGAGGAAAAAAACGACAGGACGTCCGTCTGAACAGCACACGGCCACGCAGTAACCCAGAGAGAGAGAGAGAGAGAGAGAGAGAGAGAGAGAGAGAGAGAGAGAGAGAGAGAGTTACTACTCTGAAATTAGCTAAAGGAAAAAGAGAGGGGGACAGCGAGGGGGGGAAAGAAAGGGAGAGACGGAGAGAAGAAAGAAAAGTTGGTGCATAAGGAGAAAAAAAATCTCTGAGATTTGCAGGAGGAACAAAGAAGAAAGAAAAAGAGGACTGAAGGAAAAAGAGGAAAGTTGAGAATAGTAAAAGGAGCAGAAGAGAAAGAGAAAAGGAGAGAGGGAAAGAGGGAGGGAGGAGGGGAAAGAGAGTGACTAACTGGACTGTTGAATAGAGGAAGTGTGTGAATAAAGGAAAGAAACGGAGTGACTCAGTGGACTTAGTGAAAAAGGAAGTGTGAGTGTGTGTGTGTGTGTGTGTGTGTGTGAGTGAGTGTGAGTGTGTGTGAACGCAGTGAGACACTCAGAGCTCCATGTGGATCAGTAATGCCGGAATGGAGAGAGACAGAATCTCAGGTAAGACACAGACAACTGTCTTCATGTGCTATCGTCCCTGTCGCTCTCTCAGCCAATCAGAATTTTTACATTTAAATCTGATATTTGCATATTGTAAGAGCAGAATGGAGTGTGAGGAATAGAACTGGATTAAAAAGCTGCGTGTGTGATTTGGTGATCATCTGACCATCTAGACTTTCCAGCACCATCTCTTTTTAATGTCATGTAAATTTTTGGGGTTTAAAAGGAAAAAAATATATATATATATGAGGGTATTTGTGGTCACTGTGGTTTTGTTTGAGTTTCAGGAAGAAAAGACACGTGAGAGAAAAAAAGGAATTTCTCAGAAAGTGTGAGGAAGAGAAACTTAAAATCTGGTATTTTCAAGAAAGTGCTTTAGACAGATACAGACAGACAGGGAGACAGATAGTCTAACTTTTGCAGTCCATTTGCATCTAAACAAGCACTATAGGTGTTTATTTGACATTGTTTTTCTCTCTTTTTGCTAGAAGTTAGACAGAAATGGCTAATAGACAGATTAGTATGTAGACAGACAGGTCAGGCAGATAGACAGATGCACAGACAGACAGACAGACAGACAGACAGACATATCGGCTGTTCACGCATAATTAGGCAGCACGTCTCTCCATGTTTAGCTCTGACTTCCTGTAGCTTTTATAAGAGCCCAAGTGTGTGTGTGTGTGTGTGTGTGTGTGTGTGTGTGTGTGTGTGTGTGTGTGTGTGTGTGTGTGTGTGTGTGTGTTTTGATAGTAAATCATTAAAAGACGTCACCTGCACAGGAACACACACCTTTCAGGATGTTCGGTGTCTAAGAATGTTTTGTCTTCTGCATGTCTTTTGTGTTTTATTCTGGAGATTGTGCTTTTATGTGTGTGTGTGTGTGTGTGTGTGTGTGTGTGTGTGTGTGTGTGTGTGTGTGTGTCAGTGAGTGCGTATGGGTGTGAGAGAGACAGAGAGAAAGAGAGAGAGGGTTATCTATTCTTGTTTGACAAGTGCTGTGTGTGTCACTTTTGTTGTTGATGAGTAACTTCCTCATAAACTATAATAGAGGATTGTGTGTGCGTGTGTGCGTGTGTGTGTGTGAGCATATTTTACAGGAATGTGTGTATTTAGGAGTACAGATTTCTTTCCTCTTGAAACCTCAAGCAAAACAGCGACATTGAGACTTTGTTAATTACTTAGCGAGGATAAATCTCTATCTAATTATCTAATGATTTAATTAGTTAATTATCTTCAAGGGGAAGTTTTGTTGTTTCTTTACATTGCAGTGTGTGCTAATGTTAAAAAAAAAAAAACATAATTACAAAGTAGAAAGCACATTATTGCACTAAGAGGAATGACATCATGATGTACACTGTATACTGGTAATAACTAACTAACCAATGAATATTAAAATAAATATTTTAATAATAATATGCGATTATTGAAGCTGAGATCGAGACGTGACTCACTGCCTCTGACTTCACTGCCTTTTCTTTCTTCTCAAAACCTCATGACTCTTTGTTACAGAACAATAACACATCATTTGATTATGATGATTATAAACTTTGTGAAATTAATTTCCCCTTTAGCTTGAGTCATGCTCACTTTGTGTCAGAGAGGTATTTAAATAAAGCGACTGTAATATTAACAGAATTCAACACATTCTGCACTTTCACGTCTTCTGGTACTTATTAATTATCCCATTCCACTGTGGCACTGGTACGCAGTCGGGATTAGATTCTGTAACTGACGCATAATTACACGTATTTGGAAATTTACAAGCACAAAGTCCCGATTTATAAAACTGTGTGGAGACATAGTGGTGCTAAATTAATTTAGGAAATTAATAGAAATACAGACAGACAGACAGACATATGGACAGACAGACAGAAAAATATATGGACAGACAGGTAGACAGATATGTGGACAGACAGACAGACAGATAGAGGGTGTGTGTTCTTGCTCAGCTGTTTCTGTCCTATAGAAAGTGTGTGTGAGCAGCTGCAGTGGGAGCGGTTTCCTTTCAGGCAGTGCTCAAATCTTAATATATCAGCTGTTAGATGTGCACACACACACACACACACACACACACACACACACTGTGGTAATGTCCTGTATGTCTGGTGTATAAAAAAAGGCTGGTGTAACTGTGCATTCTGCAGCCTAAGTAGTGTGCAGAAGATCGTACTGCAGTGCGTGTGTGCGTATGTATGTGTGCATGTGTGTGTGTGTGATTTTGTATGTGTGTTGTCCTGGACTTTGCCAGATCGAGAAGTTTCCAAACTTCCATCCAGGAAGTCATGGGCAGAGCTGCTTCCCGTTTCTGCTTCACTATTGGTGTTTACTTCCATCGCCATGGTGACAACCTCGGGCCACCGTGTCCAGGAGCGTGAGCACCCTGAAGGCTCCGCCCCTTGTTTTTCTTTGCACTTTATTTGCAGTGTGAACATCCTGTGATGTTGACTGCCTGGACAATAGTTTCATTATTTTTGCATGCCTCAGACACACACACACACACACACACACACACACACACACAAAACCTGCAGATTTGTAGTAGTGGTTACTTGATGTTGGACTGTTCATATGCTGTTATTCTTAGTGCTTGAGGTTACTCTGTGTGAGTGTGTGTGTGTGTGTGTGTGTGTGTGTGGGTGTGTTGTGGTCGTTGCTGTCACTCTATACACAGAAACAACATTAAATCCCACAGAATTAACAGCATAAACATACACACACATAAACAAATTTAAAAGACAAACACACAAAAACACATGGTATAAACAAATGTTAAAATGCTTTTACTAACACAAGCAGGCAAGATAAACACACACACACAGACACACACACTCAGCTGGTTATCATCACTGAGTTGATGAGACAGATTGAGGGGATTAAAATAATTTTCAAGTCTTGTTCTGTTCTTTGCAGCACTGAAGAGGTCATTCGAGGTTGAGAACGTGGATTCATCTTCGCAGTCTTCCTCTCCTCACATGCGTCGCTCTCCCTCCATTCAGCGCAGCTCCATCTCTCCGTCCATCAGCCGCCATCATGAGCTCGGTGCCAACGGTGCCATCAAACCCAAACCACAGACTCCCGAAGCTGCTTCACGCCGTGCAGAGCTCAGCATCGGTATCAACGCCAAAGCCATTGACAGCTCGCCCAGGTATGACGATAACTAACTGTGTCCTGTATCCCCAGCCCCACCCTCAGTTGGTTACTGTTGCTATGTAGATAAAACACATGAGAAATGGAGGCAGTGAATTAAGAAGCAACCAGAGGAAATAAGAAATCAGTTTTAGGAAAAGTTTAAAACTGGTAGTGACATCTTTGGAGTTGAGAGTGAAGTTCATTCTACCAATGCGAAGCCAGGACACTGAAGCAGCACATAACTTTACGAGCAGCTCAGGTGTGTAGATAGATCGAGTGGATCAGATCCTTTTGAGAGATGGAAATACAAGGACAAGAGGTTTGAAGCCTTTAGTGACCTTTATTAGCAGGGGGTAGCATGAGGACTATCAGTTCCTTCCTCTGAGACATGTGAAGACAACTTCTACATCTTTTCGACTACCGCTATAACACACTTGGAGGAAAGTGCTGTCTGCCCTCTTATGCATACCTGAGCTCACAGATTGGCTAGTGATTGACAGAGGAGAGAGTATGCCCCACCCACCCAGACAGCAAGGCCAATGTTGCTCCGTGGATGAATGCTTTTCTGTTACGCCACTTGAGAGTCAAGACCAGCAAGTCTGGAAATAACTACAGCTTGTATGCATATATTCTTCTGATGTTGAAGGATCTTGTGGTTGAATCACACCAGATATATAATCTGCGAGGGACTGTAAGGGTATTGATGGTCAAGCATAGTAACATTCCCAGTCTGTAGGGAAATCAGGTCTGTCTGGTCGAGATTAAATTTCAAATCATAAGTCTTTATCCAGTAAGAGAGTATGATGTCTTCTGGATACCAGAGAGGTCTTTGGAAGCAAAAGAGAAGTGAAGTTGTGTATCACCTGCATAGAAGGCATGAATTCTGATTACATAGTCCAGAGATTTACTATTTAGAGAAAACAAACGGGGAACAAGTATTGACCCCTGTATGGCTCCTGGCCATGAATGGCTGAGGCATCCTCATGATTTGAACTTTGAATTTGAGCTCCTGACAATAGGACAAATGCTTTTCTGTTGCGTCATTACAGAGACAAGACCAGCATGTCTGAAAGTAACTAGAGCTTGTATGAAGGTCTGAACAGATACTGTAGTCAGAATTGACTGTATTCCTCTGCTATTGCGAAGCTGAAATATGCAGGATCTAATGGTTGCATCACACAAACATTCTAAGCTGTGAGGGACTATAAGTGTGTTGATGGTCCAACATAGAAACATTCTCAGCTTGTATTAAAATCAGGTCTGTCTGATCAAGATTATTGTTTGAGAGTTCGATGTCAGAGGTGTGTATGGAAGCAAATGAGAAGTAAAGTATGATCTGCATATAAGGATCTGATCACAGAGTCCAGAGATTTACTAGAGTGGAACGAGTATTGACCCCTGAGGTACTCCCATTGTGAGTCTTTGAAGTGAAGAATCAGAACTTTTCCATGCTGCGTGGCAGGACTGGTGTGCTTGTGTAGATATGATGAAAACCAGGCTTAGGTTCCTAATTCCTTAGTCAGCAAAAGTGCTGATGAGTATCTGATGATTCAGAGGATCGAAGGCTGCAGACAAGTTGAGAAAGTTACAAACTGGGGACAGTCTTCTCAGGCTTTTTGTATACGGTCAGTGTCTGTAAGTAGGACAGTTTCAGTAATACATGACCTTGTATCCAAACACATCATTTAGTTGGAGATATGAAGATCGCTGTGTGAGAACAGCATGTCCCAAGGTTCAGAATAGGATTGGAAGCTGGAATAACTGTGTAGATAGCCACATTAGCGTGGTCAATGGTGGGATTCTTAAGAATTGGTTAAGAAGATGGAAGAAACCATATAATGATGCACTAACATATTTGGCTGATTACGTATAATTACTGAAACAGGATACTACAGCACAGCTTAGGATTAAGGGTCTTGGTCAAGGACCCAACAGCAGCAGCTTGATTGTGCTGGGATTTGAACTCACAGTTTTCTGATCAGCCTTAACCACTGAGCCACCACTTTCCAATCATCCAGTCAAGTCAAGTGGGTTTTTATTGTCATTCCTCTATATAGTTTCTATACACTGGAACAAAATGTTGTTTTTCCAGGACCATGGTGCAACACATAACGGTACACAAGACTACATACAGTGTAAGTAGGTTAGCAGCAACAGGTTTATTGTTCCATAAATTGTCTGATGCAGCTGTAAGGTGCAGGTGTGCAGTGGAGTCATACTGGGTTAGGTGTTTGACTAGCCCAGATGAGCATTGGGAGGCAGCAGGGTGTTGAGTAATCTGCCTGCCTTTGGAAAGAAACTGTTGCGGAGTCTGCTGGTGGTGTCATGGACGCTCCTGTACCTTCTGCCAGATGGTCCATGAGAGTTGATGAGAGAGGTGAGAAGAGTCAATACTGGTGGCTCTGCGGATGCAGCGGTTGCTGTATGAGGAGTTGATGGTGGGTATAAAGACCCAGATGATCTTTTCAGCTGTTCTCACAATCTGCTGTAGGGTCTTGTTGTCGGAGACTGTGCAGTTCCCGTACCACAAGGTTAGACAGCTGGTCAGGACGCTTTCTATTGTCTATTGTCCTTCTAAAGAAGGTTGTAAGGATGGGAGGGGGAAATTTGGCTCTCTTCAGGCTCTATAGGAAGTGGAGGTGCTGCTGGGCCTTCTAGGCAATTATAGTAGGCACAAGAGTGCTGGAGAAGTTTGGATGGTAAAAATCATTTGCCAATGATTGAACAGAATTCATTCAAAGCAAATAGCTGAGCAGTTATGGGTTAATGGTCTTCCTCAAAGTCCAAAAAGTGTGGGCTGGAAAGTAGATCCTTCCAGTCACTAGCGCAGATCCTTGCTGCAGAGCTCTCACTTAGCTTCATATAGCCATATAAGGTTTTACTTACACCTTCTGTTTTAACCATAATCTGTCCCACCTCTCTCAGTGCTGGCATCTCCCGCTTCAACCTGAGGAAGCCCGAAGTTTCAGGCCACAACAAGATGCCAGAGGCGCAAAAGCCCTCCGGCATGTTCAGCAAGACCCTCGAGACCACCGCTCCAGTCGTCAGGACGCCATCCAATGCCAGCGCGAGACAACTCCCCGAGACTCCTTTCAGGAGGAACGAACCACCAGAGAGCAGCGTCAGCAAGCCAGAGGTCAAAGGTCAGGAGAATCATCAACATTCATCTGCGATCACAATCAGCTCATCTCCCAGTCATGCTGAACGGAAATCACCCATCAATGATGCACACAGTAAGTGCACACCCTTTCTTAATTAGCTGTAGCTTAATTAGTTTAATTAGTTGTCTTAATTACAATACAAAGAAACATACAGTGTAAACATTTTATATCACAGTTAGCAGTGAGGCTAACACAAACAGTGAGCAAACACCCAAACAATGAGCTCTTGTTTTCTAAGTCACACTGGATAATGTATACAAAGAAAAAAAGAAGGAAATGCTATTTTTTAAATAGTTCTCACCAGGTAGCTAAGACTGTCAATGACCAAATGATAACTTTGCTAGCAGATAATGTAGCTAACTTTACATTGTATGCTAATTTTATGTATCTAACGTTACTCAATACACACATCGGTAAACAAATCCTGTTGAACTGACCTGAACCGTGGCATTTGGGACGTAGGCGATATGAATGCCGTACATCGCTGTGCTGATGAAACATTCCCCTGTATTTAAGTTGAGCTGTTATGTCTGAAGATTTATCCGTATGTTCATGGTGTAATTTTTTTCTGTGCTGTTTATTTGATATTTATTTAAAGAGATGTGTGTGAGGTATTTATAGTTAGCTGTGTATGTCATTTCAACTTACCAGGGAGGAGCCACTTCCTGTTTAGTGTATTAAAGATATAACTATAGAAATAACTTACACTTAAATGGATGTTATAAAACAGAGGTTGTAAAGTCAGGTGTGTAAGCCTACAATCATGCTATAAAGTGTGTTTCTGTTGTGGTTTTAGCACTGGAATAATGTCCTTTAGCACACACAAATCCAGTGCTTGCAGAGTTGAGAGTCAGAAATTTGAGTAGTCAAAGTAGTATTCGCTTAAATTGGATTGAACACTGACAGTTTTTCAACATTTTTAAATTAATCTTTTAAACCATGTTTTTTTTTCCTTTTCAAATTGGTGGAAACCAGGAAAGTACTGTGCAATTACAGGGTAATTTTATTCAACATATATATATTTTTTAATTAATTTACCAACACATCTGAGGTAAATGTTGATGTTCTGGATGGTTCTGTCTCATTTCTGCTCTTTCTGTGACTTTGTTAGCTATAAAAGACTTGAACGCTGCATGCTAGCTAAAGAGATAATCATTTTAGTCAGACATTGTCTTTTTTTTTTAACTCATTTACTAACACGTCTCAGGTAAATGTTGATGTTCCGGATGGTTCTGTGTTATTTCCACTGCCACTGTGTCTTTACACTGTCTGTAAACAACTTAACAGCTACGTGCTAACTAGCTAAATCGTATGTTTATCCATAGAGTGTTTTTTTTTTATAATTTACCAACACATCTAAACGCTGATGTTGCGTTTGCACTCTTTCTATGTCTTTACGCTTTTTTATAAAAGACTTAAGAGCTACATGACATTTTTACTGCGAAATACCTGTAGAAATGACCACCACACATATGGCTAATAGGGACACAACCCTCAGAGGAATGCGTGTGTGTGTGTGTGTGTGTGTGTGTGTGTGTGTGTGTGTGTGTGTGCGTGCGTGTGTGTGTGTTGTATCTGTCAGCACTTTGTGTGATTATCAGGTCATGGGGTTTTTCACAGTGCACATTCTGACCGCACTTTAGAAGAAAGAGGAGACTTCAAGGCATGTGGGAAAAGACAGAGTGTGTTCTCAGTTGGAATTGATTTAACACACACACACACACACACACACACACACACACAGAGAGAGAGAGAGAGAGAGAGAGAGAGAGAGAGAGAGAGAGAGAGAAAGAAAGAAAGAAACTACAGGATTGTTAACAGTTTGACTCACTAGAAGAACTTGAACAAAGACACACAAAGAGGGTTTGTGTGAGCAGATGGAAGTTCTTGAGGTGTTTGCAGACCCCAAACACACACACAAACACACACACACATGAGTCTGTGAAATTCCTGAAAATGTCAGAGAGGAATAATGGAGGGAAAGCAGAGAGAAACCCAGCATGATGTAATGCATGTGTGTGTGTGTGTGTGTGTGTGTGTGAGAGAGAGAGAGAGAGAGAGAGAGAGTATGTGGATGGTCCTCTTCTCCCTGCTTCTCTCATTACAAAAAGAAATTAAATCAATGTCAATTCAATTCTATTTAATTCTGAGTTAAAAGGCATGTAAATATTACAGAATATTAAAATAAGGGCTAAGACAAATTAAAAAGAGAAAAGGAAACGGAACCAAAACATTAAAAAGAAAATATATTTCAGCCACGGTCCTGATATAAACAATAGTAAAACTAATCATTATAATTAATAAATTATAAATTAATCACTAAATGTTATTGTTTGTTGATGTTTTTGTCAATATAGGAGATAGCATTTGATGCTAAGTGTAATTTTAGTGCAATTTTACTCAGTCTTTTTTAATAGTTTACCAACAAATCTGAGGTAAATATTAATGTTTTGTCTCATTTGTACTCTAAATGTGTCTTTACACTGTCTATAAAAGATTTAACAGCTAAATGCTAGCTAGAAAAAATCATAATTTTAGTCAGACAGTGTCTTTTTTTTTATTCATTTACCAACAAATCTGAGGTAAATGTTGATGTTCTGGATGGTTCTGTGTTGTTTCCTAGGCACTATGTCTTTATATTGTATAAAAAAAGACATACTAGTTTGCGAATTGATAATTTTAGCCATACAATATCTTTTTTTAACCATTTATCAACACATCTGAGATAAATGTTGATGTTCTGGATGGTTCTGTGTTGTTTCCACTCGCACTGTGTCTTTACACTGTCTATAAAAAGATATACTAGTTAGCTAATTCATAATTTTAGCTATACAGTGTATTTTTTTTTTTGCCAATTGTCAACACATCTGAGGTAAATGTTGTTGTTATGGATGCTTCTGCTGCGTTTCCTCCATCACTATGTCTTTATATTTTATAAAAAAGACATACTAGTTTGCTAATTCATAACTGTAGCCAAACAATGTCTTTTCTTTAACCATTTATCAACACATCTGAGGTAAATGTTGATGTTCCAGTCTCATTATCACTCTCACTCTCACATTATCGCTTTACACTGTCTATAAAAGGCGTAACAGCTATTTGCTAGCTAGCTAAATTGTAATTTTAGCCATGCAGTGTTTTTTATTCAGTAATCAATCAACATATCTGAGGTAAATGTTAATGTTCTGGATGGTTCTGTGTTGTTTCCACTCTCATTGTATCTTTATACTGTCTATAAAAGATTTAACAGCTACATGCTAGCTAACGAAATCATAATCTTAGCCATACAATGTCTTATTTTTATTAATTAACCAACATATTTGAGGTAAATGTTGATGTTCCTGATGTTTCTATCACATTTCCACTGTCACTGTGTCTTTAACGTATCCGTACGAAACACTTAACAGCTATGTGCTTGCTAGATAAATTATTAGCTTCATTACCATCAATAGCTAGCTTGAGTATATATTTCTGAGTTGCTTAGCAACAGTGTTCTCACAATTTTAACCTTTTCTATAAGCAATGTTGGGGGAATGACCTGTTAAACTTTAACAAGCGTTTTTTTTTATAGAAAAGGTGTGTGAATTTTTTTTCACCTCCACTGATTAGTATCTTAGCAGGCCCAAGGTTGGTTTGTGTCCCAAACACACAGGAAATGACCTCACACACACACACACACACACACACACACACACACACACACACACACACACACACACACACACACACACATATACACACAGGAGGAAGTGTCGTTTCCTTCCTGTCAGCTGTTTCCTCAGACATTAAACAGTATATTAGACTATAACACAGGGCGAGGGTTCAGTTCTTCAGCCAGAATATTGTTTATTTTCCAACAGGATATGACAGAATCTTTAACATGTCAGTTCACACAGGGTTTATAAAGTATACAGAATATTACTGAGGTCACGTTAGAGCGAGTAAAATACGCCGTGATGTTTCCACACACACACACGTGATGAGACTTAAACCAGTGCAGTCATCATTACAACAAATGTAGAAATGCAGATTTATTTCATTTCACACCTCTCCTAAATTCTTAAAAATTTCTTCTGTCTTAATTTAAAAGCGATATTTATGTAATGGAATAACTATTTCAGATTTAAATGTCATACATTACAACCCGAGTTCTCATTCTGTGCTTTTATTTTTAATATTTATATTTGATTTTTTTTCCTTTTTTTTTAAATTTAAATGCTTCTGCTGAGATGCAACAGAATATAAAGTAGTGAATAAATAATAATAGTAAATATATAATTTATATAATAATTATAATTTATATAAAATAGTTAAGTAAATGAATTAAATAAGTTAAAATGTTTAAATGAATAATAATTAATTAGTAAATAAATAATTAAGCTATTTATTTAAATTAGGTATATTAAATGGAGTGATGTATTACCAGTAGAGGGCGCTCTGACACAGTTATATGAAATATATGAAAGCGTGTGTGTGTGCGCGTGCATGTGTGGGTGTGTGTGTGTGTGTGTGTGTGTGTGTGTGTGTGTGTGGTTAGGTTATATCCTGTAGAGACGTGTGTCCATGTGGTTTTCTGAACACAACATCCGGCACATCTTTGTCTCTCTCTCACACTCACACGTGTGCACACACACACACACACACACACATCAAATTAGTGTTAATGTGTGTGTTAAGGCTATGGGTTATATGCATATATGTGTGTGTGTGTGTGTCCATATCGAGTTTCAGGAAGTGTGTGTGTTTATGTGGTGCAGTAGGGAAAAGGTCAAAGGTCACACAAGTTTCCCACCATCATGGAAGACCCTTCTCTCTCCTTCTCTCTTTACACTCCTCCGTTATCATCCCTCAGTCATTTAGATCACTCCATCTACTGATCTCAGTCCAGAAAAATGCCTCTGGTCAGCGTCCATCTTTTTCATCTTTCCATCACATGAGTTTTTCTTGGAAGGACTGGGTGAGTCATCTGTGTGTGAGTGTGTGTGTGTGTGTGTGTGTGTGTGTGTGTGTGTGTGTGTGAGACTCCCTAAACTAAAGAAGGTTTTAATTAGGAACAAACATGAAATCTCTCTGTATGTATTCTTCTTCAAAAAGACAGAGAGAGAGAGACAGAGAATGAGAGAGACACAGACAGATGGAAAGAGAGACAGACAGACAGACAGTGTGAGAGAGAGAGACAGAGGGAAAGAAAGACAACCGGACTAAGATAGATAATGAGAGACAGACAGATGGAGAGACAGATAGACAGATGGCAGGCATTTGTGCTTAAAGGACAAAAACACTATAAATGAGATTTTTTTCTGCCGAGTCATCACTTTAACTCGCTGTTGTTCCATGCGATTTAGATTAGCGTTAAATTATTCCACGCATCTTGTGGCCTGCAGCTAATTTACGCCTGTTTACACTCGACACGACACAAACAACTGCCACAAATGTATGAAATTTTTGCCACGTCACACTGAGCATTTGTTTCTTTGTGTTGCTAATTACCAAACTAGCTAGCTATCCATATCTAGCTACTACAAAGGCAAAGCCATCGGTATAATGCTAGCCTGCTAGCTGGCACTACTAGCTATCTGGAACCTTTTAAGCTAATATATGCACTTGAGTAACTAATTTAATAGCCAGGAAGTCTCAACATGCTACGCTCCAGAGAATTCATTCTAGTAAAGTCTTTCCGCTCGGCGGCCATCTTGACATCTTGGTAGTTATTTCCAGATTCCATGACCAGGTTCATGTCTGCTTGAGTGGGGAGCAATAAACATGAAATTCATCAACAAGATGATGTTTTAAATTAAGATTTTAAATTACTGGTAAAAGAAATGAGGTATGAGGTTCACAACAATGCTAACAACGCCAACTTTATTTACTATCGTTTCTATGGTAACGATCATCGATCATCAGCCTGGAAAGTAGGCATCATTTGGAAAGTAACTGATTCTACGTCCTATATAGTGCACTCTATAGCCAACAGGAAGTTATTTAGGACTCGCCCTGCGGCTCGACTCTGTAGATCCCCTGAAGTTTAGCTAATCTGGATTTTATGGTTCAGTTCACAGGGTCTATGAATCAAAATGAAAGATGTTAATAGTAATGTATTAACCAAAATGCTGCCTTTAAACAGACTCAGGGAGAAAAGTGAAATTCTACCATTAGCCAAATATCTCTGAGATACAACCAGTAAGGAAAGTTTTACAAATATTTCTTTTTTTATATCAATATTTCCCTTTCACTAGTTGCTTATGATCAAGACGCTCAATAAATTCTTATTAACCTTGTTATATAAACTGCTTAATCATATCGACTCAACAGATCAGTCATGAAGTTTGGACAGAAAACTAAATCATAATGTGTTTTGTTCTGAGGAAATCTGATTGGCCAACAAGCCGATTAGTTCTAGGACTTCCTGTATTATAGGCAGTAATACAGGAAGTAGCCAGTGTCTTGTCTCTACTCTGACAGTACTCTCTGGTTTTGCCTACAGCTCATGAGATATTTTGTACACTTTTCTGGCGACAAGCTTCGGAATCATGAAGGCATCAATCTGAATCTTTTTGCACTTTCCTGTATACTGTGTATATATACACATTTTTACGATGAGAAAAGGGTCTTTTGAACAGGATATTGTCACTGGAATTAAAAACTAGGTCCAGGCATCACATCTTTAAAAGTTTTAGGAGTTTTGTCTGTTTTTAATGACAAAAAATACCAGAATCAGCGAATTCAAATTAGTGAAACTGAAGATCTGGCTTGTAGGACGAATATATATATATATATATAATTTTATCTAGTTTTAGACGCTATACAGCCAAAATCATGTACCATAATTACGTACCAAATAATTCAATTCAGTTATTTTGAAATTATGATGTAATATTGGTTTGGTGGTTTCGTTATTCTTGTTCATGCTTGTGTGTTCCTTTTAATTCATCCCAATTCTTTAATTCAAAATGTATTTATTTGTTTGTTGATTTATTTATGTATTTACTAACTTAATTGTTTTTATTACTTACTTATTTACATATTTAATCATTTTTGCTGATTTGTTTATATCTGCATTTATTTATTTATTTATTTATTTGTTTATTTGTTTGTAAATCTTTGCTTACATATATACATATTTATTCATTTTTATTGATTTACATACTTACTCACTTGCTTGCCGATTTATTTACACAGTTACTGACTTATTTATTCATTAAATTTTTTACTTAGTTATTTACATATTTAATCATTTTATTTACGTATTTAAATGTTTTCATTTATGTGTTTGTTAATTTGTTAAGTTACTCACTATCATCTTTATATATTTATATTTAGATATTATATATATTTATTTATATTTAGTGACGAAAAATACCAGAATCAGTCAATTAGAATTAGTGAAAGCTGAAGATCTGACTTGTAGGAATTATATATATATATATATATATATATACAGCCCAAACCATGTGCCATAATTCTAAAGCTATTTATTTTTATTTTTAATGGCGATGGTCCGATTTGAGCAACAATTCTGCAATAACTGCATCTGACCAATCCATGATCTGCACTATTTTAAGCTCCGCCCACATCCTTGGTTCTGTTGGTACCGTGTAGGAAGAGGAACCAAATTCAGTACCAGTACCTAGTTGCAGTATGGAAACTAAGATCAGCTCTTAGGGCATCGTCACTTTTATAACGTTTCACTCCTGCGTTATTTAGCATAATTAATTAACGATTTGTTTTGCACTGTGCTGTAATTACGCATGATGCCTCACACCATTAACCCTGCTCTCCTCACAGTCCTGTATCTCACAGTTCAGTTCAGTTCACTTCCATTCGAGAGTGTGTGTGGCTTTGTGTGTGTGTGTGTGTGTGTGTGTGTGTGTGTGTGTGGCTTTGTGTGTGATTAGAAACAGGAAGTCACTTTGTTGGAAGGAAAGGAAGTCGTATGCAAATGAGTGTTTATCTCTCTCGCTGTGCTGCAGGGTTTATTTCTGTGATGTTAGTTACAATAATAATCTCGTTCAAATGATCATTATTTTAATTTCTGTTTATCAAACACACTGAGCAGGTCACGTTTTTCTGATGTAGAGTGTGTGTGTGTGTGTGTGTGTGTGTGTGTGTGTGTGTGTGTGTGTGTGTGTGTGTGTGTGGTTTGCGTTTTTTCCTCAGAACCGTTACACTCTGATCCTAAATCTGTTTTCACTCTGACATTTCATTGTTTAAGTTTTTCTCAGTTGTTTGTGATTAAAGGGGATTTCCACCGAAATTTTAAAAACAAATTGTACAATAATACATTAATTTGCGATAATTCAGTTTTTTTAAATTTATGATGTAATGTTGGTTTTCTTATTCATGCTTTTAATTCATCCTAATTCTTTAATTAATTAATCCTATTTCTTTTTTTTTAATTTCACTTACTCATTTATTTATTTATTTGCTGATTTATTTATGGTGTTATTAATTAATTTTATTTTTATTACTTACTTATTTACATATTTCATCCTTTTTACTTATTTATTTACTTATTTGTTTGCTGATTTATTTATGTGTTTACTAATTTGTTTATTTTTATTGCTTATTTATATATTTAATCATTTTTACCTATTTATGTATTTGTTTGTTTGTCTGCTGATTTATTTGTGTACTTACTAACTTATTTATTTCATTTTATTTATTTTTAATTATTTACATTTTTAATCATATTTACCTACTTATTTACATATACATTTGTGTATTCAGTTACTAACTTCTTTATTTATTCATTTGTTTATTTCTCATTACTTAATTATTTACTTATTTATTCATTTTTATTAATTTACTCATTTATTTACTTTTCATTTATTCATTTGTTTGCTGATTTATTTACATACATACTTAACTTATTTATTCATTAATTTTTTTTAGTTATTTACATATTTAATCATTTGATTTATTTATTTAAATATGTTTTCATGTATGTGTTTATCAGTTTGTTTGGTTACTAACTTCTTTATTTATATATTTCTGTTTCTATATATATATTTTTTTTTTTTACTTGTTTGTTTGTTTACTCTGTAATTTTGTGATACTTCAATGGGAATGCAGCACTTTTACACTTTTACTACTCCAAGAGTGTCTCAGTGAATGGAGAGCTGCATTCTGATTGGCTGGCCCAAATCATGTGACCCACAAGGGGCATGGCCTGAGAGTACTAGCCAAGCCCAGCTGGTGCTGTAAGCAGAGAGAGAGAGAGAGAGAGAGAGAGAACACACACATACAGAGAGAGAGGGAGAGAGAGAGAGAGAGAGAGAGAGAGAGAGAACACACATACAGAGAGAGAGGGAGAGAGAGAGAGAGAACACACATACAGAGAGAGAGAGGGAGAGAGAGAGAGAACACACATACACACACATACAGAGAGAGAGGAAAAGAGAGGGGTTGCAAGAAGGAGGAGAAGAGAGATAGAGAGAGAGAGCGTTCTGAGGAAGGGTGAGTCATTGATCTGTTCTTCATACTCTTGTTTTTAAACAGAACGTTATATATTTTCCATCCAAGGAAGAGTGTATGTATGTGTGAGTAAGTGTGTGTGTGTGTGTGTGCAAGAGTGTATGAGCGTATGTGTTCGTGTGTGTTCGAGTGAGTGTGTGTGTGAGTGAGTGAGCATGAGTGTGTGTGTGTGTGTGTCCCAGGTATCCTGACTGGGTGGTTGCCAGTGTGAGGAGGAAGAGGGGGGCAGGGGAAGTTTTTTGGCAGGAGTGTGTATTGAGCAGCATTGTGTCTCTGTCCCCCAACACACACACACACACACACACACACACACACACACACACACACACACACACACACATAAACACTCACACTCACACACACACACACACACTGTGCACTGAAACAGATGATGAGCTCAAACTGAAGTTAAAGTGTTCAATGACCCCATTTTCCTTTCTCTTCGACTTTCAATCTCCCCTCTCTCTCTCTCTCTCTCTCTCTCTCTCT
>CM040976.1:34340244-34351187 GCA_022985145.1 Pangasius djambal | reverse complement strand
GTTTATGTGCACTATATAGTGAATAGGGAGCGTGGTTTGGGACACACCCACTGTGTAACGATCTAATTTATTGTTTACAACCTTATTATCACAGAATCATTTTTAATTTTTAATCGTTAACACGATCTATATGGGATAAAAATATCTTTAATATAAGTTTAAAGCCTAAGAGAATTAACTAAATAACGTAGGAACTATGAATATAATGCATGAATATGTAAATAGGACACGCCCCCATGTCCTCTCGCTATATTCCATATCACCAAGATTAGCTAATGTAGCTAGCTTGCTGGTTAGCTGCTAGTAAGCTAGCTCAACACGGTGGGCTTTTATTCTCCGAGTCTCGATTTACATCATCGTTATGTTCTCACTGATTTATTTTAATGTTACCATGACAACTAAAAGTGGCTCATGGTTTCGAAGCATCGAATCGTCATCCTCTGATCATTTGCATATTGAATGTGATTGGCTCAAAAACTGTGGAGGTTATTTACTGACATCACAAACTTTGATTGTACGTAGCTCCGCCCCCAAGTCAGTTTAATACAGAAGGAAATGGAAGAACGTTACGTTTTTGCGGTTTTTGTCACAAAAAAAATCAGTGTTTTTTTTTTTTAATGTAACGTTTGAAGTTCAAGGGAATTTTTTGTTGTTGTTGGGTTTCGTTTTAGCCGTAAATAACCTTGACTGTGTGTTATTAGCGGTTTTTAGCTAAAGCGTATGTAGCTTGCTAACTTGGATGTATTAGTTATTGATATTTACGAAACATGAAGACGAATATCGTAATATATCGTTTAATTGATTATCGATACACACCTTATGGGGCATTTTTACTTTTCAGAAGAATACAATTGATCAATGAGTTGAAAAAATAGCTAGCCAGATATGTTGCTGATCTCACACACACACACACACACACACACACACACACACACACACACACACACACATTCTTGGCGTCAGTTCAACATGAAGCTCAGATGGCTGGGAATAAAAACAGCCTCTTTTTGCTCAGCATGCTCATTCCGACGCTCTCTCCAGGTACCCACATTCCCACTTTTCCATCCGTCCCATCCTCCAGTTTTTTTTCTTTTTTATCCCTCCATCATATTTTTTATGTTTTCGTTTTCCTCCTGGTGTCCTTGCAACCCAAACAAGGAAGTTAAAAAAAAAAAAAAAAAAAAAAAAAAAAAAAAAAAAAAAAAAAAAAAAAAAAAAAAAAAAAAAAAAAAAAAAAAAAAAAAAAAAAAAAAAAAAAAAACACGCTTGCCTGCAGGACATGATTAATTTATCATGTCGTCTGTTTGTTGTGTTTTTTTTCCCCCCCGTCCTTGTAAGTGAGACAGGAGGAAAGGAGAGAGTGTGAGGAGTTTGCGAGGACAAGGATATAAAGGGGGAAGAAAAAGAGAGCGATTAAGACAGAAAGCCTCGTTCTCTTGGCTGCGTTTCAGCGCTGATAAAATGGCGTCGTGTTCGGAGAGACAGCCAGGAAAAGAAGGCGCTCCTGGATCGTCTCGGTAGTCCTGATTTCTTCTGTTACTGAAAATTCCAGGCAAAATAAATGAAGCTATTGAGGTGCTGAATGGACGCCAGCGCTGCTCTGAAGGCATTTCAGGTTTTGCCAGTCGAGTCGAGCTGAAGGACATCCAAGCTTTTTAACCTGTTTTAACCCAAACAGCCGCTCGCTGTTTCATTTTTGAATCCCGTTTCCCCTTTAAAGAGCCGTTTGATCCTGGAGCCAAAGCTAGACTGCAGTCTGGGAAAGCAATCTTTTCCGACGGAAAAACATAACGACGTCCCAGATTTTAAGATGTGAACTGCTCCTTTGTCGAAGCGTGATCGCAGCTCCGAGGCTGGCGGTCGACCAATCAAAGGCGTCTTTCTGCGTAGATTTGTTGTGATTACTGATTATATCCGGTTCTTGCACCTCTGGACCCGGGAATGCAAAGTTACGGATACATGAATGCTTCTTTCATGACCACCTTTTTTTTTTGCAAATACCGAAGAGTGTGGGCTTGGGTTTTGGTACAGTCAAGTTTTTTTTTGATGATATGACTCGTGTTTTTGGTTGTGTCTTATAAAAAATTTGTGCAGATTACAGAGGATAAAAAAGGTGCGTCAACGTGAGCCGATTCTGTTTTCCGTTTTCATCTCGCGTTTTAGAAGCAGCGTTTCTTTTTGTACGCAAGTGGCGGCGCTCCAGTTCAAGCTGCAAGGTTCTTTTGGCATGGGTTGAGCTGAAATTCAGCAAGGCCTCGTGTCTGTGAGATAAGGACGCCTGGGGAACGTGGATAAGACGGCATGAAAGCAAAAAAAAAATTTATTCTGTGGAATTGGGTGCATTTTTGCATGACGTTGAACGTAGAGTTAAACCTATTCGATGCTTTTTGTGCCGTTGATTGATGGTTGCGTTGATCATGAATGATAAATTATACAGCTTTAATGAAATGAAGTCTGAAGGTAAGACAAAAAAAAACATATTTCTGTTGCTAGCTCTAGCAAAAATCCAGTCTCTTTTGTGGCTTAATTAATTAATAATGAACTGAAGTTTGCCTTTTGGGAAGTAAACATGCTCTCAGTAGCAGAGCGAAAGCCTCGGTTTCATTTGCATTCCAAGATCAATGCCTTCCAGCCTCTTTTCCGCCATCATTTCACAACACTATTGATTACCTGCTGTCTCATGATTGATTACGGTGCCTGAGAAGTAAACTACACGTCGATTCTGAGTTCTCCAACCCTACGGTGATCTACAGGAGCGATGCGATTCTGGGTTTTATAGCGAGCTAGCGGAGTGTGGGGAATGATGGATGAGGGACTGCTCTCGGTTTCATGCAAATAAATGAACCTCAATTTCCACTTCAGCTTTCCTTGCAGGTCTGGTGAAAATGAGTAATGGTGCTTCTTTTCCAGATGCTTCTGAAGATGTGTAATATTATATACATGGATGTGCTTCATCTAATATGACCAGTGACACGGTCCAGGGAGCATTGCAATAATCTGGAAAAAAGCTAGGCGTGTATGACAAATATCTGGTGTAGCGGAAGGAAAAAGTCATAGATCACTGTCAGATACTTTTTTTTTTGTGCTAAAGGAAAGTGTTTTCACTAGTTTTCAGGCTGAGAGTTTGTCAATCCAGTTAAAATGATTCTAGTTGCAGATTCCCAGGACCTGTTAATTTTAGTAATCTTCGATCTTCACAGTTATTTTCTTATTATCTGTAATCTGTAGCTTTATTTTACCTGATTGTTTGATTCTTAAATGTAACTTGCTGTTGAGCAGTTTGATTAGGTTGAAATTTCTTGCATATTACTCCTTTTCTAATCTATTGTTCAGATTACTCATGAATTATTCATTGGGCTGCACGTAAACATGGCTATTGTGTACAAACCTATTATCTAGATATCTTATCATCATCTTGCTTTTTCCTGTCTTTACAGTGCTGCCCAATCAGAGTGGCCTGGGAGCCCAGCATGAGAATTTGCTCTGGGGCGACCCAACCACCACCCACAGCAGCTGTACCAATTGGAATCAAGTGATTATTGATGAAAAGGACACTGAAACTCGGACTTCCAGTTCCCCAGAGTTATTAGAATGTGTCTTGGATGCTGACACGTCAGCAGTCGTGAATAGCAGCATGAGTATGGCTACAGGAGCTAGCCAACACAGCCACTACCCAATCAGCAAAGCCAGTGTTAATCACTCCTCAAGTATGTTCTCTAGTCAGGGTGGCCCCAACAGGGGTTGGGCCTCAGAGGGCAAACCTGATTTGTCCATGGGTACCAGAGGCCAGTCCAATTGGGGCTCTTCAAATATAAACTTGAACCCCAGCGCTAACCCTGCTGCGTGGCCCATACTCGGACATGATGGCCCAGGGGCGGGGACCAGGCCTGGGGGTATAGGTGGGTCAAGTTCAGTCCCATCCAACGTCTGTGGCCCAGGAGGTGTTGCACCTATTCAAGGCACCAATGGAAATGGAAACCTTGTAGGAGACTGTGCTTGGGGAAACCCAGACACCCCAGAGCAGCACCAGTCCCCAACAAGCATGACTTTCAGCATGGAGCCCCCGAACCTTAAAACCGATGGACTGAACACTAAAACAGAGCCAATGAGCCCTGTTGACGGTTGGGGGAGAAATATGAGTCAATCTCCCACTGAGCCAGCCACTGGAGATGGTACTGCTCGGTGGGGTAATGGAGACACCAAGAGTGGGGAATCAAAAGACTCGGGCTGGGATTCTGGTGGCATCTCCTCTTGGAGACAGGGGGGAGGTGATGCAAACTGGGGCCACTGGAGCAAACAGTCAAGCACCGAAGGTACCAGGTGGGATGCAAATGATGGTCCCACTCAGGAGTCAATGAATTCCTGGGGGACTGATGCTCCAGGCAGCGAAAGTAGCAAGGACAGCAGTGAAGGATGTGAAAGACAGAGAGAAAGGTCCTCCAGTATGGATGCTCCACTTCTGCCAAGGCAGGACCTAGATCCTCGTGTGCTGTGCAACTCCGGCTGGGGACAAACCCCTGTCCGGCAGCATACAGTCTGGGAAATGGATGAAAATCTTGGCCCTAAGGATGAGGGTGGCACTGAAGCTTGGGGTACTTCCTCTAATGCACCTTCAACTGGATCACCACCTCATGCAGGATGTGCCAATCCCAACCTAAATGTACCTCCTAGGATGGACTCTGGGAGCAAGACTGAGGGGCTTTCTCGAGTTGTGCCAACACCACGGTGGGGAGGATCATCCTCACCAACAAATCAGGCAAACACTGGGTGGGGAGAGCCACCTGCTAATAAGAAAGTGTCCAATGGCTCTGTTGGTAGTTGGGGTGAGCCAGTGCCAGATGGCCCCAGAACCAATGGTTCTAATGGCCAGTTTTGGGGATCAGAGGACAAGTCTTCAACCTGGGATGATGGTCCTTCCCAAGTAAAGTCACAACCTGGAGGAAATGGGCATAGTTCTTCCTCAGGCTGGGGAAATTGTGCGAGTGGAGATTGGGGAGAGCCTTCAGAAGGGAGGATGGAAGGTTCTCGTAGTTCTTCTTGGGATGGAGATGGAGGGAGCTGGAAGGAAACCCAGAAGGGCTGGGGGAAAGCGACTCCACCAGGAGGTGAAAATTGGCGTGACTCCCAACGCTCAAATGGTCCTGTACAGGGTTGGGGTGGAAAGAATCCTCAAGAATCCATGGGGTCTTGGGGTGGCCCAAATTCTTTGAAGCAGGGTGGTTCTGGCTGGAGGTCTACAGGAAGGCAGGATCCAGGGGACGAGTCTACAGGCTGGGAAGAGCCTTCCCCTTCCTCAATCCGAAGGAAAATGGAGATTGATGATGGAACTGCCACTTGGGGAGATCCTAATTCCTACAGAGCCTGTGTAAACATGTGGGACAGAAATAACCCCTCCTCCCAGGGCAACCCAGCTACCAGCAACAATGGGGGCAGCAGCATCAACCATACAGGGCCTAACCACCACAGCCACAGTCAGACTCCGAACCACTCTGACGGCAACAACAATGGTTCTCCTAACCAGCCAGGACCTCCTCAAAATAGGATGCCCAAGGTGAACCCAGGTAAGTGAAGTTATATGTTTTGGTTTAGGAAGCGAAATCATTGTGTACCGAATAGCACAATTACAGTAACATTAGTTTGATAAGTAAGGAATAAACCGTAAACTCCTCTGTCCTGAAGGTGTTGACTGTTACAAAGCGCTGACACTGGAGACTCCTTCCATACAGAAAACTTCACCATATCAATGATTCCTTGTGAATGAACTGTTACTATAGAAACGATAACATTAGAATGAGCGCATTACTATAAACCTGTGATTTGCAGCTGCACTACTGTCAGAGCTGCTGTTATAGAAAATTAATGAACACCTCCTGACCAATCAGAATCCAGAATTCAGGAGCCACATGGTATAAATCTGAAGTAAGCTACAAAAATCTCCTGTGTGTGTATGTGTGTGTGAATGTAACGAGAGCTTGAAGGAGCTCTTTCCCCAGAGCTGGCACTAGCCTGGCTGTCAGGAGTGAGCTTGATGCAGGAGTTCTGTTTCAGAGCTTTAACAGAACCATGTGATGGCATGCATTCTGCACTGCTTCGCTGCCAGCTGGCCTGCGTCCTGCAGTTAAAAAGACACGTCCGCCTTGTGTTTGGCTTGACAGAATCGGCCCTCGGGCCCTGCTCCCAGCCCCATGAAAGCTTTCTATTTCTGTTCTTGGCAGCGTTCAGGAGCGATGGCAGACAAAGACGTTTGCTGTCTGTATTTTTTTTCCCTCTGTCCTCCTGAGAGCAGGCTCTGTGCTCCACTCTGCATTTATCGGATTGTGTTACTACTTTTTTTTTTTTTTCCTGCAGAACGATGCAAACAAATATTCAGGTGCCAGCCCAGGGATGAAGTTTTCATTTCTAGAATTTTTTCATTTCAGGCTCATTGAAATGAACGATTCTAATTTATCTTAGATTTAATGGTGTGTATATATATATATATATATATTTTTTTTTAAAAATTGTAGTATTTTCTGCATTAACGAACAAGGAATTGCATAATTGATGTAAAAAACACCAAGTTTTAAGGAGTACCCTTAACCATTTGTTGTCTGTTCAGTTCAAAATGACTTGTTTACACTTTAAAAATACATAAAATATTTTTCCAGTGGCAATTGTACCTTCTCTGGTGCATCACCTTTCTTTTTAATTAGGAGAATCTCCAGACATGTTTGCCAAAATATTGTTTATTATGATAAAAATACGACAATACGACGACCTTCATTGCTAGCTAGTAAACAGACTGTTTATTTGTAGGCTGGGGGGAGCTCCCCAACGTTCAGCCCAAATCCGAGTCCTGGGGGGACCCGGATTCCTCGAGCACCACGGTGGATAACGGCACTGCTGCCTGGGCGAAGTCACCCAAAGCCGCCGGAGTCTGGGGAGAAAACAGCCACGAATCCAGTGGATCTTTCGGCAGAGGCTCAGGAACCTCCAAACCAGGTGAGATCTGGGATTCTGGGAATGCATCAACTTCTTAATTTGTGTTAAAGTTAATGCGTGTTTGATCTACACAAGCTATAGAAATATTTTTTAAAAATTGGTAATGTTGTTTTTGAACATTACTGACCCCTAGTGGTTGGACTGCATATCTATGACATTGAAAAATCATCGTTTTTTTTTGTTTTTAAAGAAAGAATTTTTGATTTTTCCTTTTTTTTTTTTTTTTTTTTACAGCCCCCAAAACTATGCAAGACAGCTGGGGGTCCGGCGGGGAGGAGATCAGCGTTAGCGGTAGCCAATGGGATGCTGAGGATGGGGACATGTGGACTAGCCCCACCTCCCAGGACAACACTTCTTCCTGTAGTTCCTGGAATCAGCCCAAGAAAGGACTACAGAAGGTATGAGCCTTTTAAACATCTTAATTAACGTCAAACGACGATGTATTGGGTTAATTAGTTTAACTAATTAATTAATTAATTAATTGTTTTTGTTAAAGTACTGCTCAAAAATATAAAACACGAAAATGTAGCATTTTTTAAAGATAGTATCTTCAATATAGGAACTTTTTATTTTGATATTATCTATTTAATTTATTTATTATTAATACCACTAGAGGATCTTCTCTATGCAGATCAATTCATTCTTTCATTAATTGTTCGTTAATTAATTATCAAATGTTTGTTAAGTCAATTAAGTTCAACTTGTTTTAACTGGTGTAGTCTTGCTGAGTGTTTTTGATGCTGTTATTGTTACATTTTAAATTCATAATCTTAATTTATTTATTAAGTATGATTCATTATGCTGAATATGGAGAATCAACTGCTAGTATTTATTATAAAAAAATACTATATGTTTTTTAAAGTTCTTTATTTATTCTCTTCGTTCTAGTCATTTAATTTTTATTTATTAAATTGTTATTTATTTATTTATTAATAAATAAATTTGTGTGGGTTTTTTTTTCCTCTTCTCAGGGGAAAATCCCAACCAAACAGGATGAAGTTTGGATCATGAACCGACTGATCAAACAGCTCACGGACATGGGCTTCCCTGTAAGCTACCGAATAATCTTCATATCAGATGTTTATGGTTTTTATATCGTGAACATTTTACACTGAGAAAGAGGAAAGAGTAATGATATACAAATACAGAGCCATGGTTCATTTGTATCCAAGAAAACCTGGAACTTTATAGACAGGTTCCTCGAAATATTGGTGTATTAAATTCTATTAAAGTGCAATACCACCTTAAATACCTCCTTAAACAGCCCATGATAAATACTATCTTGAATCCCTCTGAAATACCACCTTAATTCTACCCTAAATGCCATCTTAAATCCACTTGAAGTCCATCTTAAATACTACCTTAAATATATCTTTCATACATCTTAAATACCACCTTAAATACCATCTGAAATGCAACTTAAATCCACCTTAAATACACTTTGAATCCACTTTAAATGTCACCTTAGATATCACCCTAAATTCATTTTCAATACTGCCTTAGATCTGCATTAAATATAGTGTTAAATGCAGCTTAAATCAATTTTAAATACCACCATAAATCTGTGTTAATTACCAACTTAATTCCAACTTATATCCATGTTAAATTCACCATAAATACCACCATACCTTCTCCTTAAAGACCTGAATCTCAATCTCAAATCCACCTTAAATACCACCTTAAATTCTCTAACCCAGTTGTGTATTACATTGTGTGTGTGTGTGTGTGTGTGTGTGTGTGTGTTTGTGTGTGTTTCAGAGGGATCCTGCAGAGGAGGCACTGAGAAGTAACAACATGAATCTGGACCAGGCTATGAGTAAGTGTCAAACTCACACATATTTACAAACACACACACACACACACACACACACACACTTTGGCTCATTTTTCCGTCTGTGTTTAGGCGCTCTGCTGGAGAAAAAGAGCGATGGAGAAAAGCGAGGGATGAGGACGCTGTTGTGTCGCCCTCCGAACCTCTCGAAAGACTCGCCACTGGACCGAACTGCCTTCCTAGACAAGGTACTGCGCTTTAAAACACACACACACACACACACACACACACACACACACACACAGGTATGAACATGTCCTGAGTTGTCCTAATGTCCTGAGTTGACGTGAATTCCTGTTTTCCGTTGTGTGTTTATAAGGACGGCGGATTATCAGATGACACGCCCACATCACCCTTTATTCATTCTCCTGGCCTCAAACTGACCAATAGCAGCCTTCCTAGCCACGGCATGGGCGGAGTCTCACCAGGACTAATGCAAAACTTGAACAGCAGACAGGTGAGGGAGCCAAATCTTATATTAATAAAATTTCCACAAATCTTGTCATTGGTTAAAGTGTATTTTTTTATTTTTTTTTTATTTTGTCTAATTCGTCTTATCTCTTGCTTTTTTTAATGTCGAATTGCTTTTGTTTGTGTGTGTGTGTGTGTGTGTGTGAGAGAGAGAGAGAGTGTGTGTGTGTGTTTGAATTGTTGGAAATTATATAATATAAATAAAATATATTAATGAGTATGTATTCTTGTTTTTTACAAAAATAAATCTCATCTTTCTCTTTTTCACAGATGAATGGAATGTTCGGCAGTAATGGAGCAGCACAATCCAGGGCTCCGCCCCCTCAAGCACTAAACTCCGCCCATCATCCCCCACTACGTGCTCAAGTGCCTCAGTTTCTCTCCCCTCAGGTGTGTAAAATGTTTTTTACTCCAAAAATTCCAGCCCTACATTGTATCCCAAACACATTGTGTCCCAACATTCCGGCCCAGTGTGTCAGCTCGACCGTACTGTGTCCCAACATTCCAGCCAAGTGTTTCCTCTCAACTGTGCTGTCTTCCATCATTCTGGCCCGCTATCCCAACATCTCAACCCGGCATTTTATCAAATCCCAACTGTATTTCAACAATCCAGCCCAACATTTGTATCACAGCATTCCAGCCAATCTCTTTATCCCAGCCATACTGTATCCCATCATCCTGGCCCAGTATTTTATTCCAGTCATGCTATATCCCAACATTCCAGCCCAATATCTTATCCCATGCATGGTATATCCCAACATTCTGGCCCAAAATATTATCCAAACCATACTGTATCCCAACATTCCGGCCCAAAATTTCATCTCAACTGTACGGTATCCCAATATCCGGGCTGTATATTCCATTCCAAACATTCCGCCCCAAAACATTCTGTTTAAACATGATGCTCCAATATTTTGTTCAAACAATACCATATCCCAACGTTCCTCTCACACAATTTAGCTCAGCATTCCGCTCTACCAATACCTAGCAGGACCTCAGAGATTCTCCACAACACTTTTCCCTCATCCATGATGTACCTCCGCTTTTTTCCCATGACGTTATTTACGAGTCTGTAGTGGAAGTGAATGTGATTCTCACTGTACTGTAATCTGCTCTTGTTGTTCAGGTTCAAGCACAGCTCTTGCAGTTTGCAGCAAAAAACATTGGCCTGAATCCTGCACTTTTAACCTCACCGATAAATCCTCAACAGATGACCCTGCTTTACCAACTCCAGCAACTGCAGATGGTGAGCGAGGGAATGGGAGAGGGGGGGGGAATGGGAGGGGGAGGGAGGGAATGAATGACACTGAGGAAAAGGATGGAATGAGAGATCTTGTGATTGAAGAGTGAGGGCGTGTACCAGAGTGACTCAGTGACGGAATTAGGAACGGATGATGCCGTATTCCAGTGATAACGTATTCCAACGTTCCAGCCCGATATTTTATTCCACCCATACCATATCCCAACATTTCAGCCAAACATTTTATCCCAATATTCCAGCGTTCCAGTATGTTCCAACATTTTATCCCAACCCCACTGTATCCCATCATTTTTAGCCCAATATTATATATTCCAACAATCCTGACCAACATACTGTATCACAAATTTCCAACCCAGCATTTTATCCCAAGCCTACTGTAGCCCAACATTCCGGCCTAAA
>CM040976.1:34320043-34333643 GCA_022985145.1 Pangasius djambal | reverse complement strand
TCATCATCATCATCATCATCCGCTTATTCTTCCGTCCTCACTGAAGCTCATTTTATACGTTAGATCTGTTCTACAAAGACTTATGGACTTGCCGGGTTTCTGATTCGCTGCTCAGCGGCTGTGTCCTAAATCCACGCACACGTTCTCTCTAAACGGAGAGATTTGAGATCGCAAGCGGGAAAAACTCGGCTTTCAGGCACAACACCAAAACAAATCTTTTTCTCCTAATGCAGTAAAAAAAAAGACTAATGTTTCTTGGGGGGTTTTAATATAATATATGATAAGCACTTATGGACAGATCGAGTGATTTAGGTAAAGAGAAAAAAAAAACAAAAACGAATAAATAAACAAAGAAGAGACTATTTTAAAATTCCGTTTTTTGCCGTCTTTGGAACGACTTTAAAAAAGACTGAATCTACAATCAGACTGAAACTCGCAGTACGTTTTTTACACTCAGCGTTTTTTCCCCACCTCGTTCTTTCTGGATTAAATCAAAATGAATGTCATCGTTATTCCAAACTTGTTTATGGCCTTCGCTGCGTCCGGGGGAAAAAAAGACCCAGAAACAGGGATTATTATCCGGACCAGTTACCGACCGAGAAGTGGATCGGAATGCAGCGGTGAAACTAACGTGCCGTGTCGCGTGATGTCACGGTGTCGGAATGCTGCGAAGTCACAGCGTTCGAATGTTGAGAAGTAGGTGAAGGAATGCTGCGATGTCGGAGTGTCGATGCTGTGATGTGACGGTATCGGAATTCTGTGACGTAACAGTGCTAGATTGCCGTGGTCACAGTGTCGGCATGACGCCGTCCTGTCGGAATTCTGTGATGTCACAGTGTCGGAATACTTTTGGATGTTACGGTGATTAACGTTAACATGGGACCTTATGTGATGTCGGAATGCTGGGGTTTCACCGTGTCGGAATGCTGCGACGTCACAGTGATGGATATTAATGTTTGAAGTCACATGATGCCATAACAGGGAACAGTGGCATCGCAGCGACGGAACTCTGCGCTGTCATGACACGGGACGCCTTGTGATGTCACAACCACGGAACTCGGCGACATCGCAATGTTACACAACGACACGGAATGTCACGTGACGCCTCTCGGCGTTCTCCGTTTCCTCAGAGACTCGAGACCTGCCGAAAGCGGTGCCCTGCTCCCAATTCCCTACACGCCCTGATGCATTATGGGTATTCTGTAACGTTATGTATACGTCCAGCATTCAGAGACTCACGTGTTGCAGTGCATTGTGGGACTTCCTGAGTGCGCCTGCAAATTAGTGCACTACGTAGTGGATAGGGAATGATTTCGGAAAAGGTCGCGGAATGTGTGTAATTTTTTTTTTTGTGTGTGTGTCGCTACGACTAATCAAAGCCAAATCGACACCTCGCGCATCTCTGCACCTTCAGCAGGAAACCCAGACTCCCACAAACCTGGAGTCAAAAAAACAAAAAAAAAAAACAATTGGAGTTTATTTGTTTTTTAGTTTTATTTTGTTTAACTTTTTTGGTCTGTTTTTTTCCTCGTACTGCACATTTCTGGAGCCCGTCAGTGTTCATATGCACAAACACTTCCTGTCCTGTGTAACGAAAAAAAAGGAACAATTCGAATAATGATTGTTTTCTGATTTGATGTGAAAAAAATCATTTATTGTTGTTGTGTGTGTGAAACGTTGTTCCGAATTCCTTAAAGCAGTGTTCGGAATTTTGTGTGTGTGTGTGTGTGTGTCCATTCTCACAGCTGCTAAATGTCCTCCTCTTCCTCCCTGTTCGCAGCCTCTATCATTTTTTTCCCCTCCCCTTTAGCGAGTAAATGATTAGCGAGAGTTAATAATAGCAGCCGTTACTTGAACCACCTGCTCCGAGAATTCCTCAGCGTTCCGGAAAGGAATCCGTTTTTGTTTTTTTTGTTTTTTTTGTAAATTTTAGCCGCTAACTTACTCTCGAGCCAGCACATTATTTTGTTACTATGCAAAATAAGAAAACGCAGACACATCGACGAGATCGTGAGCGGTCCTTTCGTGTTATTTTAAAAAAAAAAAATTTAAGTGCCAATCGTGAGGTCAAAGGTCATGTGCACACGACTGTTTCTCTCTGAATGCTATCGGATCATCAAAAGCGGTGTTAGGAGTGGAGTTACGCGTCATTCCGGCACTCGTTCAGGGACGTATAAAACAAACGAGACAAAACGTATAAAAAATAAACGAGGGTAATGAGGTTTTATCTGGATTCGTTAAATAAGAATCGTCTGATCGTAACGAAGTAAAAATCTGAGAAATAAAAACAGATTGATGTTTAAGTTACGGTTCGGAAAAAATAAAAAAATTCCACAACGTCCACTTTATCACGGATGTAGCCGATCAGCCGAGACGTGTTCGTTGTTTGGTGTAGTTTGCGTCTTCACCCATTAGCTGGAGCTTCGAGGCTAAAACCCACACTGCCAGTTCAGATTTCTTGAACATGTGATTGTTTTTTTGTTTTATTACAATTTACACACTATTATAAATTAAATAAATAAAGAAAAGAAAAATCCGTAGCTGTAACACAAACACACGTTTATGCGCCAAGTGCCTCGTTAAAGAGATCCAGATTGGACTTTTTCCTTTTAGATTAAAAAAAAAAAAAAATGAAAACGTTAAAAAAAAAAAAAAGTTACTAATTTCTCAGTTCACTTAAACCTATTTCTTACTAATAATTTCTAATTTAAAATTCTAATGTAACTTAATTTTTAATTTTATTGTTTTTCCTTTAGCAAGTAGATCATTAGTGATCCAAATTAGACTTTTCCAGGTATAAGCTAGAATTTTTTTTTCCCTAATAAAATAAAAAATAACAAACATTTCTCAGTTCTAATTTTAACTTCTTTTGCTAATTTTAAATCTTCCTCTTCCTCCCTGTTTGCAGTTTTTGTTTGTGATGTTTTTGTTAGCGAGTAAATGATTAGAGTTGTTAATGATTGTGATGATGATGATGATGATGATGAGTAGCGAGAGTTAATAATAGCAGCCGTTACTTGAACCACCTGCTCAGGAGAAATCCTCCGCTTTTTTTTTTTTTTTTTTTTACTTACTCTCTATCCAGCACATTATTTTGTTACTATGCAAAATGAGAGAAATTCGTAAAAACATAATTTTTTTTAACGTAGATTTCCTAATTCTACAGTTTTTAACTTGAACCCGGTTCGTATTATCCAACTGTGTCATTGTAGCAGCGCTCCATCCCATTTAGGCTCCGCCTCCCAGCGTCGGAAGACGGAATCGCAGAGGAAAGCTGGATGACGTGATGTTTATTTGAAATCGCGATATGTATTTTATCGTTTTATTCATTTTAGCTCTTTCGTTAATCGCAATATTGAATTCGTCATTAATAACCACGATTAGACACAATCAGCACTTTATCATTTTTGTAAAAAAAAAAAGAAACAAATAAAAAAAGAGAGTTCTCACGGTCTGTAGTTGTCACTTACAATCAATATGGGTTCTACTGTTCTGAAACCTTTTAAGCGCAGAACGTTTTACAGTGTTAAACAAAACAAATCTTTTGTTTTCTTAAGAAGTGCGGATTTTAAAAGCATACGTTTCTTCAAATGTCAAAATCTTTGAATGAGCGTAAGTCATGTTGAGTGTTAAAGTTCTTTAAAAGACAAACGAATGAAAGAATGAGTAAGTAAACAAACCACTACAGGATGTAACTACGTTAATATTTTACGAATGTGGGGCTTTTAATTTAATGCACAAGTGTTAATTTAAAAAGTGTAGAATTCTGACAATAAGCTAGCTCTAGCTACTATCACTAATATCGCAATAGATTATGTTGAAGTATTTGAAAAGGCCAAAATGATAACCCTTATGATATGTAACTTGTCATTTATTATAATTATTAAATATTAATTTAATTAATTATGATTTTCTATCATCCTAAAACAGTAAATAATTCTGCGGCCCTGTTTAACAACCTCATGTGTAGCCATTCGATGAAAATTTGGCTTTATGTTTAAGGAAAATACTTATGTTTAAGGGGACAAAAAGGACTCCAGACATCGGACACGTCCTCGGCTGATCGAAGTCTTGCGTAAATTTACGAAATTACTAAAAAAAATGGCTGAAGTATCGAGCGATAATTACAGTGACGCTGTCGTTTTACAGAGCAGGAACTTGTCCAGTGTGTTGAAATTTCGCTAATGGTGCACAGGCTGTGGTTAAAATCCTGGTACTTTTATTTTCAATACCAAAAAAATGAAATAGATATAAATATAAATAAATAAATAAATAAATAAATATATATATATATATATAGAAGCTACATCACTGATGTAATTGATGCTGGTGTTTAAAACTTGCTAATTGTCTCGCTGATGTTTCCCTCGTGTTAAACGTCGACTGCATGCAGGAGTGCCTTCTTCTGTAAAAAGAAGTATTTACGTCGGGCCTGTTTCAATTCCGTCGTCAAGATCGTCGTCAAGGGGCCCTCGTTTGTCAGCTCTCAGTTCCCTCCGTTTCTAAGGGAAGATATTCGGACAGGTACCGTGACGCGTCTTAAACCGAACGCGAGGCGTCGTCTTTTTCGTTTTTTTTTTGTTGTTTTTTTTTGCGCTCGAATAAAGCGAACTCGCCGTTGCCTGGGTGTGAAACTGCCTTGTTCCGATCTCAAAACCACAAGTGGACTATGTCAAAGTGTGCACTTCTCTTCTCGTCTCGTCTCCTCTCCGAAGCCCAGGAAGCTTTCTGATGACACCAGCATGAAACAATTTCCAGCTTCACTCACTCCGCAAGCTCGTTTCTGTTAAACCAAAACATTTCAGCAAATCCGAATTTTCGCTCCATTTAAAAAAAAAAAAAAAAAAAAAAAAAAAAAAGACCATCGCAAGCCGAAATGAGCAATATTTACACTCAAGTCTCTGACATAAAACAGGATAAATATTTGATAAATACTTGATAAAATCACCACAAAAATATTTTGCACATGTTGCTTTTACTCTACAAGACAATACTGATGGGCATTTCGACTCACTTTACTGATTCAGTTCCTTTAAACTACCTGTTTAAACGAATCGGGTTTTGATTCCTTCGCGTGACGCATGTATTCGATAATTCAGATATCTAAAACGCACACGCTTTCGTAAGAACTTCGATAAGGTTCTTCTGGTTTTAGTGTGTGAATTTAAAAAAGATAAAAGAATTGATTCATTCGTTATGTTTGCGGATCATTTAAAAGAGTCTTTCGGAAGGAATGAATCATTTGGAACGAATCACCCGTCACTACAAGAGACGTTTTTAATTGTATTGCTGTTTTTAATTATGTCCAAATCCCATTGTGGTGTTTTTTTTTATTTCTTTCATTAATTTTATTGACATTTTCAGACAAAAATGTTACAAAAATGTTTTTTTTTTTTTTTTTTAAAAATGATATATATATAAAACATATCAAAACAAACCACAATACTTGAACCAGAGATTGCCAATAATGTAATGTGAACCATTGCTTTGTTTTGTTTTTTGTTTGTTTGTTTCTTTGTTTGTTTGTTTGTTTGTTTGTTTGTTTTTGTGTTAATCAATTTTAAAAATGAGCATTAATCACATAAAGATCTATATCGTTATTTTTTATTTTAAGTTTTGGCATTTGTATGTGGGTGTATTGTACTGTTTATTTGTTCAAAATTATTATTATTATTATTATTATTATTATTATTATTATTATTAATAATGTAATTCAGCCTTGCACTGTTTTCTCTTCACTCACTCCCCTAAAAAAAGAAAAAAAGGAAGGAAAAAAAAAGATGAGAGAAGACGATCCACGTGTTAATGTTTACTCAAGGACTTGTCATATTTTTTTTTTTCCTGTAAAATTTTTTTTAAAAATTAATGTTTATCATGCCGTTCGTTGTTAGCAGGAGTTTTGCACCGTTGAGTTTTAATGATTAAGTATAAAAAGAACAAAAAAAAAAAGATAAAAAAATCTAGGAGAGAAAAGAACAGAAAAAAATTACTTTTTACGAAACTCGTAAAAAGTTCGTAAATCAACTGTGCTTTCGATCGTTTTTGTAATTTGCTAACGAGCGTTTTTATTTACGCATTAAAAAAAAAATCAGAGTGGCTCGTTTTCAGAGGTGCCTACTGTTTGTTTGTTTGTTTGTTTGTTTGTTTGTTTGTTTGTTTTTTTGTAGTTTGTACAATTTAACATTTTCCGTTTTTTTTTCTTTCTGCGACGTTTACAGCAACCGGTGTATGTGAGGTTTTGTTTTGAAAAGTACATTTACTTAAGACGATTTCATCTTCCATCAAAAGATAACGATCTTTTTTTTTTTTAAAAAAAAAACAAACAAACGTATGATATTTCCTGAACAGTTTTATTTGCTTTTTTTTTTCATTGTTGTTGTTGTTGTTGTTGTTGTTGTTGTTATTATATGCCTTTATGCATCCGTGTTGATTCTCAGTTCTGTAAAAGCAGCGATTTGTGATTTGTTTTTGTTTTTGTTTTTGTTTTTGTTTATAAAACGGACCTGGCTACTTTTCTCAGGAAGACGAGAGTTCCAGATTTCCTAATGTTTCATTTTTCTAATGTTTAACGTTATCATGAGAATTTAAAAAAAAAAGAGATATTAACAGAAATCCAGCTCTAAGCACTGAAGGATGTGGATTTCGGAATATCTCGTGTGTTTTAATCCGTAGCAGAAACCCATTTACCAAATATTAGGCATGTATCGATTTTTTTTTTTCTTATTTCTCAAGGTGGAGTGCTTTACATTTAATATTTTATAATTATGCATCGCTTTATGTTCAGATGTAGTTTTACGTGTGAAGGTAGTAAAAGGACCTGTGGTTTTTAAGATTTTTTTTTTTTTTTTTTTAAACAAGGTCCTGTGGAAAGAGACGCTTCCGTTTTCTGTTCGCCTCCTGATCACTTTCTGGAATTTCCACTGCTCTGGATCAGAACTCTAGAGTTTCTAGTTTTGAAAAGTTTCCAGTTTTGAATTTTCAGAGGAATTTCCAGAACTGATTTTTGCAAAGTGTGGAACCTTCAGATGTCTGGAAAATTGTAAAGAACATTCTAGAGTCTCTAGTTTAGGGGAAAACTTGGAATTTTTCAAAACCCGGACAATGTAAAAATGTAGAGATTCTTCAGCTTGAGTTTTGGAAAAGTGGAAAGCCCAAAGATTGCCTGTGTTCCAGTTCTGGAAAAAATAGAAGGAGAAATCACTGGACTTATGGTTTTTGGAAAAGTCTGGAATTTCTAAACCTCTTATTTTGGAAAAGCGGATATACTAAAGTTTTTAGAGTTCTGATTCTCGAGTTTGGAAAAACAAAGATTCTGTAGAGCTCTTTTTGGAATTTTTGAAAGCCTGGAGTTTGTAGAGCTCTAGATTTTTGGAAAACTAGAAACACCTTCAAAACTCTTAAGTTTCTAGTTTTGAAAAAATTTCCAGTGTTTTAATTTTGAAGAGGCAGAAGTTTTTACAGCTGGAAGAGCTTTTAGAGCCTGCAGTTTTGGAAAACCATGAACGTTTATAGATCCTTCTGGAAAATGCAGATTTAATTAAGCTCTAGTTCTAGAAAAAGAGGGAAAGCCCCGAGAGTCACTCTGTATTCTCATTTTGGAAAAGAAGCGACGTGAGAGTCTTTAGATTTTTAATTTTAGAAAGCCTGGGAATTTCTGGAGTTCAACATTAAAATCTTGAAAGCCCTATTCTAGTTTTAGAACGTTTATAGGAGTTTTAAATAGTCTGGAATCTGTAGATCTCTGGTTAAGGATTAGAGATCCTAGAGCTTTAGAAATTCTTGAGTAGCAGAACCAAAATAAATTTAAAAACCGTTCTAGAGCTCTGATTTTGGAAAGTCTGGAGTTCCACAGGGAGCACTGTGGAATTTTTCTTCTTGAACTACAAAGTTTCCAAAGCTGTTGTTTTGAAAAATGTGGAATTTCAAGTCCTTCTAGTCCTGAAGATGAAACCTAGAAATTCTAGAGTTCTGGTTTTGTAAATCCGGAAGGTCTGGTGGTTTTTTAGAGCTGTGGTTTCGGACGAAGAGAGCGAGCGGAGGCGAACGTGAATCATCGTGGAAAGGATTGTGAATCTATGCACAAACTGGAGGGGGAATAAAGTCCAGATCTGACGTTAAGGGTGAGGGGGGGGAGGGAATCGTTTCACTGTAATGAGTCTAGATGTAGAATTTCCTCATCCTCTGTATTTGAAGATATTTTTTTCCTCACTGATTAAACTAAGCACTGTGGACTTTCCTGGAAGAGTCTAAGACCTTCAGGGGGGTGTGGACTCTCCGAGACGGGGATTTACATTGCTGTCTTTTGTTTATAAATGTTAAAAATCATGGCTGTACCGGGATTCAGAAATGTTTCTGGCTTTTAAACGCGCCTCGTTCTCCTTGTAGAATGTGATTGTTCATGACTTGCACCAGAGAAACGATCTTTCCATGAGGTATGAGGATTTTCTCTGCCTGTATTAATAAAAAGTAACGATTTTGTCTCGAACGTTGCGCGAGTTGTGTCTTTTTTTAAAAAAAAATTTTTTATTTCTTTCTCTGCAGTGCTCCTATCCCATGTCCTGTCTTAATCTAACCGCATCACGTCTGAGGTCACGTTTCATGCAAATCCAGAACATATGTAAGCGCATCGTCATTTTTTAAATGGATGCAAATCTCACCAGGATCCTTTTCACTCATCTAAACATCTGTGAGTTTTTTTTTTTTTTTTTTTTCCCTAAAATTATAAAAGCTTAAAACTTGTAAACTGAAGGAGGTGAAGGTGAAAGGTCATGATTTTTAAGACGGTACATTTTCACATTAATGAAGCTCTGAAGTGGACATCAATTAATTTTATCAATTAATGTCTTCAGAATCAGTTTCTCAGGTCTGTAAATACTCTGAAGTTTCTAGAGCTCTTTCTAATGTAGACGTTTTGGAGTTTTTATTTTCTATTCTAGTCTATTATATGAAGCTCTGGTTAGGCATAAAAATTACTATTTTTAAAAAAAAAAAAATTACTAGAGCTTGGAAAGTTTGAAAATCTTTGAGTATCTAGAACCCGGAGTTGTTAGAGCTTTGATTTTTGTAGAAAGCAGAAATGCTGGAGTTTCAAGAAGTTCTAATTTTTTTGGAAAACTATAAAGTCTTGAAAGCTCTATTCTAGTATCTATTCCGGTTTTATTAAGTGCATTAAAAAGTCTAGTTTTAAAAGTTTAAAATCTCTAGAGCTTTAAGTTTGGAAATCTTTGCGTATCCAGAAACCAGAAATCCTAGAACTTTGATTTTGGAGACTCCGGAGTTTCTGGATTCTCAATTTTGGAGAGCCTAGGATTTATAGAGCTCTGGATTTATTTATTTATTTATTTATTTATTTATTTATTTATTTGAAAACTATAAAATTTCTAGAATTCCAGTCTGAAAAAAAGTTTCTGTTTAAACATAGAATTACTAGAGCATTAAGTTTGGAAGCCTTTACGTATCCAGAGCCGGGGTTTGGGTGCCTTAATTTCAGAAAAGAAGAAACTCTAATGTTCCTAGAAGCTCTAATTTGGGAAAAGCCTTTTTAGGAAAGACTTTGTAGAGGTTTGAGGTTTTTTTTTTTCCCCCGGAAAAACAGAAATATCTTCAAAACTCTAGAGTCTAGTTTTTGACGAATCTGGAATTGTTGCAGCTCTATAAGGAATCTCCAGGACGTTATCTTGCACATCAGGGATCTAAATCTTTAAAAAAAAAACAAAAAAAAAACGTACATCTGGATTTCTGTAAAGTCGCTTTGCGACGATGACGTTTCATTGTTTCATCAATTCGCATTATTACACTTTTTTACTAAAAAAAAAGAAAAAAAAAAAGCACATGAATCTGCAGTAATTATTATTCCACTTAATTATGTTAAGTTTCATTTTTAGCTTATAACGGAGTTTAGCGAACTGTTGGCTAGTTTCTTGCTAATTCTTGCTCTTCTTTAAGAAGAGTTTAATATATGTACACGTGTGTGTGTGTGTGTGTGTGTGTGTGTGTGTGTGTGTACACATGGATAATCATATAGACCCTCATTTGCATGATGAATGTGCACTTATTTTATTTGCTTAAGCACATTTGCATCACAGAGATAAAAAGGCAGATGTATGTTTGTCTGGACAGAAGGAAGAAGGTCAGACGTGTGTTTATGGTATTCGTCTGTTATAATGCGTGAAGTGACGACGCAACGTGTGTCGAAACATGATGTATTTATAATGTAGATTATAATAACAGAAAAGAGATAGCTAAAACATTATTATTATTATTATTATTATTCTTTAGCACTATAATTAAAATTTCGCTAATGACTGATACTCATTTAAACACACTTTCTGAGGGAATAGTTAGCAGTGTTAGCTACTTAACCCCGTGCTTTTTCCCCTGCTGTAGAACTTGGAGGATCTCTAAAAATATAAATATAATAATTATATAATAATGCAGAACTCTAAAAATATAAATATAATACTTTACATATATATATATATATATATATATATATATATATATATAAAAGAAGATAATTAGCATCTGAATGCTTCAGGTCTCCAAACTGCGAGACTCTCATACTGTTATGTAATGAAGGAAGTGTAGGCTAATACGACTTATAACCGCGTCTAAACGGCGCTAGCTACATTATAGCTACATACTTTTTATCCGTTTATAGTTACATTACACGTCATAGAACGCCTGCGAAACAAGTTCTCTCTTACGTTCCAGGTGATCTGTTACAGAGTGTGTGTACAGGGTTACACATGACATCATGGCAAACGTGACCTTTCATCTTTATAGCCTTCATTTCAGATATTTTAAGCTTTTAAGCTTTTAAACATTTATTTAAAAAAAACAAAAAACAAAAAAACTCACAGATATGTCCAGATCAGAGATCCTGATGAGATTTGCGTTCATTAAAAAGCCGTGTAACGATGATGCGCTTACAGAGGTTCTGGATTTGCATGAAACGTGAACTCAAACGTGATACGACTAGATAAAGACACGACACGGGACAGGACGGGAATCAGTGATAACAGATTATAAACACACACACACACACACACACATACACACACACGCACACACACACACTGGAGAGAGTGGAGAAGATCCATCAGGAAGATCTCAGCATCAGGTTGGGTTTTTTATTTTCATTAATATCTAGTAAAATGAAGAGATTTATAATAATACTGTAAGCGTGAGGGGGTTTTGTGCGCTTTAATAACCTAAAGTTGATCATTAAGTGTTAATTAAGTGTTAATTAAATGTTAATTAAGGGTTAATTAAGTGTTAATTAATCTTACATCCCATGCGGCATGAACTTTGCATCAGTTTGCGGGTCTTTTCTTTGCTAATATTCGGTGCATTTATTTTAATTTTAACTAAAAAAAAAAAATTCACCCCAAATCCTAAACATCTAACTGAATATCTAACACCTAAAACCCTCTGAATTCATTCCTAAACCTTAAATCTTTAAAACCACGACCCAAAAACATAAACGCTCTAAACATTCAGTCTTTAAACTCTAAATCCGAGCATTAGCTCAACCCTAAAATCCAAGTCCTTTCATTAACACTAATCCCAAACCCTATCTCCAGTTAACTCAACCCCGAACCTGAAACCCCTCGAATACTAACCCGAATAAACAAGCCGTAAAGAATAAACTATAATCCTAACCCAGAAACCTCTAAATCCATAAAACTTAAACCGTAAAATATCCTTAAAATCCCCTAAATCCTAACTCAAAAATCCTGAATTATCACTAATCTCTAAAACCTAATCCCTGATCTCTAAAGTTAAACCCTAAATCCTAATCCTGAACTTTAATCTTCAACCTTAACCTTTCTAATTCTAACCCTAAAACTGTTTAAAGAAATTAATTCTGAAGTTTAAATGACTGCTTTCCCAAACCTTAAACCCGAAATCTTCATCTAACTGTGCGCTCAAGTACGACTTGGGAAGTTCGGAATTACAGGTTGGGAAGTTCGGAATTACAGGTTGGGAAGTTCGGAATTACGACGTCAGGTGCGTTCAGGTCACTTTGTCCGGAGCAGGATGGCCGTCTCTTAATTAACTACAAAAAAATACAGCAAGGTTTTTAACTCTACTTCTAGAAAATAAAGAATAAAGAATAAAGAATAAAGAATGAAGAATGAAGAATGAACATCAGGTGTGTTGCTTTTTTATGTTTTTAATCAATTTATGAAGCCGCTGCAAACTCTATCGTTAGTATTACAGCAGAATCATACAGTGCTGTCGTACTTGTGCAGGAAATTAGAGTGTTTTATTGTAAACAAAAATCCTGATAAAGACGAGTCTATTTATCTATCCATCTGTCTATCTGTCTATCTGTCTGTCTATCTATCTATCCATCTGTCTATCTATCTATCCATCTGTCTGTCTATCTATCTGTCTGTCTATCTATCCATCTGTCTGTCTATCTGTCTATCTGTCTGTCTGTCTATCTATCCATCTGTCTATCTGTCTGTCTGTCTGTCTATCTGTCTATCTGTCTGTCTATCTATCTGTCTGTCTATCTATCCATCTGTCTATCTATCCATCTGTCTGTCTATCCATCTGTCTGTCTATCTATCTATCTATCTATCTATCTATCTATCTATCTATCTATCTATCAGACTTATAAGACTATAAGTGCTTATTAAAGTATTATTGTGTGTGTGTGTGTGTCTGTTTGTATGTGTGTGTATGTGTGTGTATATCTGTTTGTATGTGTGTGTGTGTGTGTGTGTGTGTGTGTGTGTGTGTGTGTGTGTGTGTGTGTGTGTGTGTGTGTGTGTGTGTGTGTGTGTGTGTGTGTGTGATTACATCACATTATTACGATATACGTTCAATTTCAACTGATTTACCGTCAGCTACAGACGCTGCAGCCGCTGTTCTCTCACTGCCACGGACACTACCCCGGAATCTCGGAGCTCAGAGAACATCCCGAGTTTCCCACATGACTTAGTGATGGCGTTCGTGTGCGTTCAACTCATAAATATCATAAAGATCTTTCCGCTATCTGACATCCTAACACTAAACCCTGAACAAACACTTCAATTCTAGGCCCTAAACACTAATCTATAAACCTTACTCTTAATCTCTAATCCTGGAATTAACACTCAAACCTGACCTGTGAAATATTACATAAATCTCTTAATCCTAGCTAAATAAATCCCGAATTAATGCTCGCCGTGTTAAGCCTGATCTCTAGAGTTAAAACTCAGAAACTTTAGTCCTACAACTTTAATCCAGAACTGTCAAACTTCACGCCTAATTTCTAATCCAAAAAATATATATATATTTTTTAAATACAGTGCTGTGCAAAAGTCTTAGACATCCAATTTTTTTTAGTACAGACTTTGTTCTAGATGTTTATTTTCTGACTTCTACATTATTGATTCAGTACAAAACCCTTTTAGATTCCAAACATTAGTTTTCCAGCACAGAATGAAACGCTACAGAAAAATGTTTGTGTGTCAGTAAAGAAAGCAGCAGATTCCATAAGAGACACTTTTCAGATAAAAACAGAATGAAGGCTGCTGGGTTTCGCTGCAGAAATAAGAAGCGAGTCGACAGTCAAAGTCTCCAGAAGAACTGCGGCTGCTTCTGC
>CM040976.1:34268047-34281899 GCA_022985145.1 Pangasius djambal | reverse complement strand
GAGTGATGATTCGCTGTAGAGACCCCTGAAGGGAAAAGCTGAAAGAAGAAGAAGAAGAAGTACAAATAACTTGGATGATGTGTAGAACATGATAAAAAAATGATATTTGGTTAAGTCCTGGCCTTAGCAAAAGTTTACTAAGTCAGTGAGGAAATCTATTTGGAAAACTGATTTCCGATTTGCTTGTTTGTGTTTGGATGTGCCTCCTGTCAGTCATTTTATAGATATTATACTCTAAGGGCCGCTATAGATCTTGGGGGCGGAGCTTCGCGAACATGGGCGGGAATCATTTAACTATAAAAGACCTAATATTGAAAAAAAAAAACCATACCTAGATGTTACCTAATGCACCTTTATAATTATAATTATAATTATAGTTTTTGGTTTTGTTAAACATTAATTACAGTATTAATGGTTTTATAGTAAATATATTAATGTTGTAGAATATTAACGGTGATTTAACGCAAATACTTTGTTTAGTTACATAAAATAAATAAAACAAAGTATTTTTTAATAAATCGCCTTAATTAAATCTACAGCCACTGATTAATTAATTAATTGCTTTTACTGACTGATTTTTTTAAGTGTTTATGATGACAATATCGCGCGCATCACAGCATCATCACAATATATTTTTTACATCCACTGACTCGTTCGTGCTTGTGAATCGATTCTCCGGTTCCAAAGAGTCGATTCTCACAGAAACCGAGTCTCCCAGAATCGTCACCCGGCCCTCCTTCTCTCTCTCTCTCTCTCTCTCTCTCTCCGCGATAGTGACAGATGGAGGGAGAGAGAGAGAGGGAGAGAGAGAGGAGCTCGTCATCGTCGTCATCGCCGTTACGCGCGTGTCGGTACTTTTTGCGTTGTGGCGATGCGGAGCAGCGCGCGCATTAACGGGAGCACCGGATAAACACCAGTGAAGAGGCGAGGAGGAGGAAGAAGAGGAGGAGGAGGAGGACACGGAGATGGAGACCCTCTGCCAGCGCGTGCACGGACTCGATTATAGCTGACTAAACACAGCACCAACACCGCCGCGACCATGACCACCGGAGCGCGCGCCAACTCATCACCGGCGGTGGCGGCGCACGCGGAGGGCGAAGAGATCGAGGTGTTAGAGAGCGGAGAGACCGAGACCGGAACTCACGCGGACACAGTGAGTCACATCTATTAGAGACCAAACACCGAATGAACACCCGATTAATGACCTGATAGTGTTTAATTAACTCTTAAAACCTGTAATTAACACTCACAGTGTTGAATGAACTCTCATCCAGTGGAAGAGTTAATGCATCGCGTCATGAGAACTGTAGGTGTTAATTAAACACCACAGCACTTCATTCAACACTGTAGGGTTTAATACTGAATTCCTTACTGTAGACCTTAATGCGAAAAGTCCCTGTGTTAATGCATTATCAGGTATTTGATACTATAATGAAGGTGTTAATTAAACACCACATTACTTCATTCAACACTGTAAGGTTTAATGCAGAAGTCCCTGTATTAATGTATCATCAAGAACTGGTACTATATCATAGGTGTTAATTAAACACCAGCAGAGTTTGCAAGACTTAAAATGTAGGTGTTAATTAAACACCACATTACTTCATTCAACACTGTAAGGTTTAATGCAAAAAGTCCCTGTGTTAATGCATTATCAGGTATTTGATACTATAGCGTAAGGGTTAATTAAACACCAGTAGAGTTTAAAAGACTTAAAGTGTAGGTGTTAATTAAACACCACATTACTTCATTCAACACTGTAAGGTTTAATATAAAATTCTCCTTGTTAATACTATTTGTTACTTGTTAATTTAATACTGCAAGGGTTAACAAAACACAGCAAGTAGGTGCTAATTAAACACCACAGCAGTTCAATCAACACCATAGGATTTAATACTACATTAAATTCTGTAGCTGTTAATGCAAAAGTCTCTGTTTCATTTAAATACCACAAGAGTATACAATCTTAAACTAACACTCATGCAACAGTGTAAGTGTTAAATATCACAAGTCACTTAAAAGCTGTCGGTTTTAATTAATCAAACACTTAAAAGGTTTAAGGGTTAATTCAACACCACAGCAGTTCATTCAACACTGTAGGTTTTAATAACTCATTCAATACTGCAACATTAATGCAAAAGTCTCTGCGTTAATGCATTACTACAAAGCTTGTGCTATATTGTAGGTGTTAATTGAACACAGCAAGTGTTCACAAAACACTCCAGATGTAGGTGCAGTTGGTAATTAAACACCACAGCAATTCATTCAATACAATAGGGTTTAATCAGGCATTCAATACTGTAGGCATTAATACAAAGGTCTCTGTGTTAATACATTACCCTAAGAGTTGATACTATTCTGTAGCTGTTAATTAATTAAACACCACCGGTGTTTATAAAATGCTGTAGGTGTAATTTAAATACAGTACAAGTTTATAAACACCATAACACTTAATGAAACACTGCAGGTGGTAATTAATCATGAATTACTTTAAAGCTGTAGGTTTTAGTTAAACACCTTCAGAGTTTCCTCAATACTTTTCACTATTAAGCACTTCAAGCACAGTTAATTCAACACTGTAGATGTTAATTAAACACTTAAGGTTTTCATTCAATACTGTAGTGGTTAATGCAAGAGTCCCTGTGTTAATCCATAATTCTAATGGTTGATTTATTCTAAGGTGTTAAATAAATGCCATAAAAGGTTATAAACACCATAACATTTAGTAGCAACACTGGATTTAAACACTGTGTGTGTTAATTAACCACCAAAAGAGCTGATTCAATTAAAATGTTATGAGAGTTAATTAAACACTGCACAGGTAGATTCAACACTGTTTTTTCAGCTGCTTTTGAAATTTCTTTGCTCAGTCATTTGATGTTTGTCAAAAGAAAACTTTTCTCTTTCACACAAACTCAGATTAAAATAAAACCTGCTTCAGCACCCCCTCAACACCTACAAACTCCTCCAAAGACCCCCTCAAAACCTCCAAACAACCCCCTCAACACCTACAAACTCCTCCAAACACCTCCAAACACCCCCTCAACACCTACAAACTCCTCCAAAAACCCCGAACAACCCCTCATCAATTACAAATTCTTCCAAACACCGTCAGACTCCTTCAGACACATCCAAACTCCTTCAACCACCTTCAAACACCCCCTCAGCACCTCCAAACACTTCCAAACACCTACTTCACACCTTCAGACAACCCCAAATACTTCCACGCACCCCAAACAACAGCTCAACATCTCTCCAAAGCCTCCAAACACCTACAAACACCTACAAACACCTCAACACCTCTAAACACATACAAAAACACTTCCTCAGCACCTTCAAACACCAGCAAAATACCCGTTACACACTTTAAACACTACAGTAAGTCAGCCATTAATTCTTACTCATGTTTATTTCCTTCTCTCTCTTTCTGTTTTTCTCTTACATGTGTACAGGAGTGGAAATCTCTGTTTGATAAGGTACAGCCTGTCACTCTTTCTCTCTCGCTTTCTCTTTCTCTCTCTCTCTCCCTCTCTCTTTCTCTTTCTCTCTCTCTCCCTCTCTCTCTCTCTTTCTCTCTTTCTCCCTCTCTCTCTGTCTCCCTCTCTCTCTCTCTCTGTCTATACTAATGATGTCATAAACTGTGATAAAATATTCTCCAGTCTTCATGGTTGGGAAATTAGTTGTGTGTGTGTGTGTGTCTGTGTGTGTGTGTGTGTGTGTGTGCGCGCGTGTGTGTGTGTGAACCTGACATTGACCCGTGAAAATACAATTAATGCAACTCGTAATCCCAGTTACAGTTTCGGGGCGACAAGAAAGTGACAGATGGGGAGCGGAGCCTCATCCTGCTTTTGCACCTGCCCGACCTTTAACCCCCTCACACACACACACACACACACACACACACACACACACACACACACACACACACACACACACATACTGACTCACATGAGACTAGAGATGTGGTGATTATGAAAAGTGAATAATAGGAAGACAGAATAACAATAATAATATAAAAATAAGAGAAAAGAAAGTGTGTAAAGGGGATTAGACTCCCAGAGCGAGTGTGTGTGTGTGTGTGTGTGTGTGTGTGTGTGTGTGTGTGTGTGAGAGAGAGAGAGATCTGGGCCTCTTGATCTTATTCACACAGCTTCACTCTGAGTCTCAGACTGAGGTTGTGACCCAGCGAGGTTATAAATCTAATGCATTGTGGTTATTGTAGTGTCGAACCAAAGAGCTAGTGAAGCAGGAGGAGTTAAAAGTGCAACTACTGAAGCGTAAATATCCACAATTAATAAATAACACGCCGACTGACACGCAAACGTGACGCCGAATGCCGCTACACACGCGCGCATCACCAGCTCTGACAGTGGTGCAGCTGCAAATCACAGGTTTATATTAATGCACTCGTTCTAATACGTTATCGTTTCTATAGTAACGGCTCATTCACAGGGACTCGTACAGCAGACGCTCCACTGATGATACACAGATTAAAAAAACGAGTGTTTTGATACGGTGAAGTTTTCTGTAAGGAGATGTTTAGGGCTGCGTCTCAATCAGCTCGCTCACTCCCTCGGTGGTGAATCAGTAGATCAGGGCGCTAGGACCCTGAGTCACTACACATTGGGACACTGACGACTCCATTTCCGGCGCCATGACGACGTACTCAGGTTGCAAAACGTCACCACTGGCGTTTATCACCAACAGGCAGGGCCGATATCTTTCTGACGTTATACGTCATATAAATTTGTTAGCTTAATCGCACGCGTTTCTGTCACGGTGCTTCGAGCAGGATCGTAGGCTCGCTAGCGGATTTTTAAAATCATCAAACACTTAAAAGTCGTTAGACTCGAACACACCGTGAACAGAACGCCAAATAAATTTGACATTAATGTAAGTAATCATTTGAGAGCTACAACAACGATAACAAGCTACTTACGTTTGTAGACGAAGTTGGCTGAGAGTTCATGACATCATTTCCTGTAAGGGAACGGAGCGAGCATCGATGCTCCGGTTTTTGCGGTGCATTGTGGGAGTTTCTTAGTGTAAAGAGCGGCTGGTGAGGGAGTGAGTGTTTATAGCTGCTATAACGTAAGTGACAACAGGAACTAACCTGTTTCATGAACATTAAATGTAACTATAAATGGATAAAACGTATGATGCGTTGTTGTTTAACACATTAAAATTGTACTTGTTGGTAGATTGCTGTGGTATAAGAGGAATAAAACATTATTCTTACTGTAATCTTTCTTTAGCGGAATCAGATTTTAGTCTGAGTTTTTATTCAAATAAAAGAAATAAAAATATGCACCTACACTGCAAAAAAAATGCTTTCTGAGTAAGTGAAAATATGAACAAATGTATCTAATATTTCTTATTATGAGTTTATTATAAACAAATCAAAGCCTTAGTTGTTACTCATTTCAGGTTTTATGTTTTTTTTATTCTGTTGGCAGATAATTTTGCTTTCTTCTAGAAATAAAAGTGTAAAATGAGAAAACTGATCCAGTAGAAGATTATTTCAAGCTTGAAATGAGCAAAAACGTCTAACATTCTGTTTAAGAGTCATAGATTTAGTTTAATGTAAACTAATAATAGGAAATATTTGATATGTTTGACTTTATTGAAGATATTTTCACTCGCTGACAGCAGCATTTTTTTATTTTTGCTGTGTTTGTTGCTGCAGTGAATTATGGGTCTTTAAATTCTTTTCTCGTCCTGGATCTACGTCCTTCTGTGGTTTAATCTCGGGCGGTGGAGTGACCTGAGGTACCATGCGGCGATCGGTCGATTCTGTTTAGTGTAAAAGGTTCGAGTTTCATTCGAGACAGTGAGCTACAGAGTGTATAGTGTAAGGATATAGTGCGCATTGTGTGTGATTTGTTACTTTATACCGTGTGTTAATAGGCGATACTGTGTGTTTATTAACAGCAGACACAGAAAGTGGTGTTCGGTGGTGTGTTGTGGTGTGTTGTGGTGTGTTGTGTGTTGGTGGTGTGTTGGGTGGTGTGTTGTGGTGTGTTGTGTGTTGGTGGTGTGTTGTGGTGTGTTGTGTTGTGGTGTGTTGGCGGTGTGTTGTGTGTTGGTGGTGTGTTGTGGTGTGTTGGTGGTGTGGTGTGTTGTGGTGTGTTGTGGTGTGTTGTGTGTTGGTGGTGTGTTGTGGTGTGTTGGTGGTGTGTTGTGGTGTGTTGTGGTGTGTTGCGGTATTGTTGGTGGTGTGTTGCGGTATTGTTGGTGGTGTGATGTGGTGTGTTGTGGTGTGTTGTGGTGTGTTGCGGTATTGTTGGTGGTGTGTTGCGGTATTGTTGGTGGTGTGATGTGGTGTGTTGTTGGTGTGTTGTGGTGTGTTGCGGTATTGTTGGTGGTGTGTTGCGGTATTGTTGGTGGTGTGATGTGGTGTGTTGTTGGTGTTGTTGGTGTTGTTTGCGGCTGATCGGCGTCTGGTGGCTCCATAAATGTCTGAATAAAAGTGCGCTTTGTTTTTTATTTGCGTACTGAGAGTTCACTGCGCCGATACACAGACGTGCTGTTGTTTAAAATCACACTTCATTTATTTATTTGTTTGTTTATTTATTTACTTATTTATCTCACACACACACACACACACACACACACACACAACTGCGTATTCTGAAGAGTCTCTCTTTCTCTCTCTTTCTCTCTGTCTGTAAATAGATGTTGATAATGAGAGAAATCTCCTGTGTGTGAAGTGTGAAAAATCTTGCATAAAAGTGGTGATAAAAATAGAGTGGAGTGTGTGTGTGTGTGTGTGTGTGTGTGTGTGTGTGTGTGTGCTTGCAGTTCAGTGCTCATTATCTTCCCTCCGATGAAGGCTGGGTGTAAATCAACTTCACCACCACGACATAACGACAGAGAGAGAGATGGAGCGAGGATCTGGCTCTGTTTGTGTGTGTGTGTGTGTGTGTGTGTATGTACGAGAGTGTGTGTGTGTGTACGAGAGTGTGTGTGTGTGTGTACGAGAGTGTGTAAGTGTCTGTGTATTTAAGATGTCTGTTGCAGCTGCCAGTAGTACTTATCTAAAGTGTCTTCACATGCGTGTGTGTGTGTGTATGTGTGTGTATGTATACCTGTCTGAAGTGGCTCTCAGGACAGAGTGTGTGTGTGTGTGTGTGTGTGTGTGTGTGTGTGTGTGTGTGTGTGTGTGTGTGTGTGGAAGGACAGTGCATCCATTGAGATCATGGTTGCATTCCAGCAGCAGCTTTCAGCTTCATTCAGAACCATCAACACACACACACACACGCACACACACACCTGTGTTTTCCTACCTGTCTGTCTCTCTCTCTCTCTCTCTCTCTCTCTCTCACACACACACACACAGGAGATTTTCAATCAGATAACAAACTATTACGTTGCCATGACAACAGAAATACTCCTTTCTAATTGGCTGTTGTTGTGCGTTATTTTAATAATTTGTGTTTTAACAAATTCAGTCAGAAGTTTAGTTCTGGTACTAAGTCGATGCTTCCGATATGATGTAACCATGACAACCAGCATCAATAACGGTTTACCCTCGACCTGTGACGGTTTCTACTCCAAAGTGCTGGAAATGTTTTTTATTCAGCGGGAGGTGTAACCATAGCAACAGTCGTATACCTCAACCTGTTGACGTGTTTTGATTTTGATATGCATCTCGCGATAACTGAATGAATTTAATACTTTAAAAAGGTACAAAAGGTCAAAAGGTTAAACAGCTTCCTCAGAAGAATGTTGCTTATGTCATTTTCAGTTTTTAAATCTATAAATAAATAAATATATAAATATAATTTTAATTGAGTTTACACACTTATAGCTTTATCGCATCGCATATCGCGTTTTTCTTCAATATCTCGCAGCCGTAATTCCGTCGTTCTTGTTGTTTTCTGACATTTTACGACGATTCTTTTGCTTCTGTTGCTTCTGTCATTAGTGTCGTTTCTGTCGTGCCGTTTTCTTTTTCTTTTGTCGTTGTTGCTCCTGTTGTTCATTTCTGATGTCTCTGACCTTTTTGACGGTTTGATTTCTGTCGCTCCTGTTGTTCACGTCGCTTCTGATATTTCTATTGTTTCCGTCATTCTGATGTTTTTTTTTGTCATTTTCTTTGTTTCTATCATTTGTGTTGTTTTCTGCTGTTTCTTTCTGTCATTTCATTTTATTTTCCGTCATTTGATATTTTTGTCGTTTCTGTCATTTCTGTTTTTTTCTCTCGTTCCTGTCGTTTGTGTCGCTTCGGATGTATCTGTCATTGTTGTCGTTTCTGTTTATAATTTCTGAAGTTTCTGTCATTTCTGTCGTTTTCTGTTGTTTTCTGTCGTTTTCTGTCGTTTCTGTGCCCGTATGGAAATGTTGAAAGTGTCTCAGCCGGTGACCTCTGATTCCCCCTGAGACCTTTAACCTCAGAGCTAAAGCCACTGCGGTCACACTTCCTTTACACACACACACACACACACACACACACACTCATTAAACATCGTAAATCCCAGAGACAGACAAAGTGATGGCAACCTGTCTTTGTTTTTTTTCTCTTCCCTTTCCCCAACATTTAATCTTACCATGTCTTTCTTTCTTTCTTTCTTTCTTTCTTTCTTTCTTTCTTTCTTCTTTTCTCCCCTCCTCCTGAGGTGCTTCAGTCAGACAGATTTTTCACCCTGATGTAATTGAGTGACATTTCAAAGCGTTTGGCCGGCGCCACTTCTCCACCCTGATCTCTCTCTCTCTCTCTCTCTGTCTCTCTCTCTGTCTCTCTCTCTCTTTCTCTCTCTCTCTGTCCCTCTCTCTGTGTGTGTGTGTGTGTGTGTGAGACACTGAGATTTCGAAAGCTTCACACTAATATAAATCTCAGAACTGATTTTTAATAACAATACTGATGACGTGAGTGACAGAGGAAGGACACTCGGGTGTGGAGGGATTACAATGACCTTGAATTGTGCAAAGGATTCTGGGAGATTTTGGCTGTGATTCAGGTGGAAGTGAATTGGGAAATTGAGCGACTGACCCTGTTCCTGTTCCTGTTCTCAGAAAACCAGAGCGCTCTGTCCTTCAGCCGCAGTGTTTTCGCCTCTCGTGTTAATGGAACGCCAATTATTTTAATAAACATGAGATTTGGATGATGTCCTGTCAATCAAACAAGCCACGCCCCCTCATGCATGGTTGCTTTTTTGGGCGTACTTGTTGTGGCAGTTGGTGGCAGACACACACGCACACACACACGCACACACACTCTCACACACATGCACATGCACACACTCTCTCACACACACACACACACACTCTCTCACACACACACAAATCCACATATGCACCACTGACCAGAGAAGCCTGTTTAATATTCAGTATTATGCAAATGAGGTCTAAAATACCAGGACCACCCCTTCTCTCTATTCGCTCATTATCCCTCTCTTTCTTTCTCTCTCTGTCTCTCTCTCTCTTTCTCTCTCTCTCTCTCTCTCTCTCTCTCTCTCTCTCATTCTATTGTTCAGGGATTAATGTGCATCTCAAAGCCATGAGATTTGCATGTAGAAGTAACACAAATTCCCACAATGTGTGTGTGTGTGTGTGTGTGTGTGTGTGTGTGCGTGTTTCAGTATGACCCGGAAAGTTCGGGCTTCATCAGCGCCGAGCGTTTGCGTGACCTGCTCGAGACGCACGGCTCTGAACTCGACACACACAAGCTGGAGGTTCTGCTGGCGCTGGCCAACGGGAACGCTGAGGGAAAAGTCCGATATCAGGATTTCATCAACCTGGTGAGTCCGGATCGTTACCCACAATGCTCTGGGGGAACAGCTGACTCGACTGAGCGGGTACGTTTGAGGTAGACGGGAATGCTGTGGATATTTTGGTGTTTTTAGTAAAGTGTTCTTAACCTCTCATACTCAGTTATTGCACTAATGTGTGTGTGTGTTGGAAACTGGGGGAAAATTTATACACACTCTCTCTCTCTCTTTCTCTCTCTCTTTCTGTTTCTGTTTTTCTCTCTTCTCTCTGTCTTGCTCTGTTTCTTTCTCTCCCTCTATTTCTCTGTCTGTTTTTTCTCTCTCTCTCTGTCTCTCTCTCTCTGTCTTTCTTTATCTGTCTCTCTCTCTCATTGTCTCTCTGTCTCTGTCTGTCTCTCTCTTTATCTGTTTCTCTCTCTCTTTCTCTCTGTCTCTGCCTCTCTCTCTCTCTCTCTCTCTCTCTCTCTGTCTTTCTGTCTTTTTTTTCAATTTAATTTCTCATCTCTGTTTCTCTCTTTATGTAAATGGAACGGGGGGAAATGAGGTACGTGCTTTATGTGTGTGTGTGTGTGTGTGTATGTATGTGTGTGTGTGTGTGTGTGTGTGTGTGTGTGTGTATGTTTGTGTGTGTGTGAGTGTGTGTATATAAGGGTCTCGGTCGCTATTGTGTCCTATAAAACACCTGCTGTGACACATTTACCAAAACACACGGGGGGAGAGATGGGGACTGAAGAGAGTTTTATCGGGAGACTGAAAGGCTGAAAGCAGGAAAAAAGAAAGAAAGAGAGAAAGAAAGAAGGAAAAAATAGGTTGATGAAGATCAGTAGAGAAGAATGAAAGAAAAACTGTGTTTACATTGAAGTTCTGGAAGCTTCTGAGGATCTACAGGAGATGTGGAACTGTCGTGATGTGATCGTTTGCTAAAATGACATTTAACACATCAAGCTCCGCCCCAATAGTTCCTGATCTACAGAAAAGTACCTGGTTCCTTTAGTGGAAACAAAGCTGAGGTTCTTGGATTCTTGAAAAAAAAATTGTGGGTTCCTGAAAAACATCTTCGGTTCATGGAGTCCTGAGTTCCTATAAAATTTCTTTAGCTCCTGAAAAAGTTCCCAGGTTCTTAAAAAGGTTCCAAAAACATACTTCAGCTTCTAAAATTTTCTTGAGTTCCTAAAAAGTTCTTGGGGTCCTGAAACAGATCATACATTGCTGAGCAAGAGCCTGGGTTCCTGAAAAGGTTCTTGAGTTTATGAATATGTTCATTTATTCCTGAAAAAGATTCAGGGCTACAGAAAAGGTTTTTGAGTTCCTGAAAAGTTTCTTTGGTTCCTGAAAAGGTTCCTGATTAGAAAGAATTTTGAAATGGGGTCATGGAAACGTTTTTTTTAGTTTCTAAAAAACTTCTGGGTTCCTACATAGGTTCCTGAAAATGTTTTTTTTTATCCCAATAAGGTGTTCTCAGGTTCCTAAAACATACCTGAGACTCTAAAAGGGTTCTTGGGTTCCTAAAACATCTGATGCTTCCTGAAGAGGATTTTTGAGTTCCTGAAAGATTTCCATGGCCCTTGAAAAGGTTCCTGATATCCTAAAAAGTTCTGGGGTTCATGGACAGGTTTCTCAGTTCCTACAAAGTTTCCTGGCTTCCTGAAAAAATTCCTGTGTTCCTGCAAACTATGCAGCATCAGATATAAGTTAATATTGTTTCAGAGTATGCAGCAAAGCATTGTGGGTAAAGTCTCCGAACAGAGACATAAAGTATTGTGGGTAATGAAAGTAAACTCTAACCTAGTAAACTAGATGTAGAGAACTAAAGCTAACTAGCAGGCAAAAACTAGCCAGCGAACGAAACTAACCTAGCGAGTGAAAGCTACGCTTGCAGATCGGGATCTCAGACAACAAGCTGTCAATCAAGCATGCTCATTAGAATATTAGGCCACGCCCTCTGTGACAGTTCCCAGTGTTATATCAGGAGTGTTATATCAGGTTTATATCTCGGGAGGTTTTTGTTTAGAGGTTTAGCGTAACGTAGATGATGAGAACGAACCCCGGCGTGACGTAACGTTTTATCTGACCATCATGAGGAACTCGTTTCCCCTCGAACTCCTTCTTTATTCTTTATTCCTCTGAGACGTCCTTTATTCTCTACAGCGCGGGGGAAGGAGAAGAACATTCCGGAGTGTGTGTGAGACGTTTCGTCTCGGCAACGAGCTTGTAAAAGTCATTTTTCTCCCTCACACACACACACACACACACACACACACACACACACACACACCCACATGCTCAACCGCGCGCACACACACACACACATTCACCCTCTCTCTCTCTCTCTCTTTCTGTCTCAGTTTCCCTGTCTCTCTATCACTGTCTGTCTCTCTCCAGCTCTCTCTCTATCTTTCTTTTTCTCTTCTCTCTCTCTCTCTCTCTGTCTCTCTCTCTCTCTCACGGATGTGTGTGTAGTTGCTCGGTGATGGTGGAAGAATCTGATGAATGTGTTGTGGTGCAGTTTTGAAGCGAGAGTTCACAGATTCTCACAGATTCTCACAGATAAAAAGAGAAAGTGAGACTCGCACTCGTTAGGAAACAGAGAGAGAGAGAGAGAGAGAGAGAGAGAGTGAGAAAGAGAGTGAAAATGAGAAAGAGTGTGAGAGAGAGCAGAAGATGAGGAGATGCAGGAGAATCCAGCAAGAATGTTTAGGGTTCAAACTGGACAAGGCTGATCCTGTAAAAGCATTTCACACACACACACACACACACACACACACACACACACACACACACACACACACCCTCTCTCTCTCTCTCTCTCTCTCTCTCTCCAGCTATCTGTCTCTCTTTCTCTCTCTCTCCCTCTCTCCCTCTTTCTTCCTCCAGCTGTCTTTATCTCTCTCTCCCTCTCTCTCTCTCTCCAGCTGTCTCTCTCTTTCTCTCTCCTCCTCTCTCTCCATCTGTCTGTCTCTCTCTCCCTCTCTCTCTCTCCAGCTGTCTGTCTCTCTTTCTCTCTCTTTCTCTCTCCCCCTCTCTCTCCTCCTCTCTCTCCATCTGTCTGTCTGTCTCTCTCTCTCTCTCTCTCTCTCTCTCTCTCTCTCTCTCTATTTCTTAGAACTTGAACTTGAACCTAAATGAATGATTTCTGAATATTACTGAAAATATTTACGGTAAATACATGAATATTTGAGGAGTCAAAATTCACCTCTTTCAAATTTAAACATGATAATTATCTTGTCTTAAAAAATAAAAAAGTAAACATTAGAAAATTCAGCCTTGATAAAAAATAAATAAATAAAAAAAACAACTTGATCTTGAAAACTGAGGTTTAAAAAATTTCAGGTTGTAGGAAATTTGGATCTTTGTAATCTTGCAAGCTACAACTTGCTTTAAAATTATAACGCATGAAATAAAACGTAACTTTTACAGAAATCATAGATTCAGTTTTTGAGCTGTGGTGAGCGAAGAATCGTTTTAAATCCCGATCCGGTCGTGTGTTTGCGCAGATGAGTAACAAGCGGTCGAACAGTTTCCGGCGCGCGATCCAGCAGGGAGGGAGGCAGCTGAAGAGCTCCAGCCTGCGGGAGGAGGTGGGACTCGGCTTGTCTCAGAGACTCGTCCGACACGTAGCGTACGAGACGCTGCCTCGGGAAGTGGACCGCAAGTGGTACTTCGACAGCTACACCTACTGTCCTCCACCCTGGCTCATCCTGACCATCACCATCGCAGAGGTGAGCACAGCGCTCAAATAACACTGTTCACGTAGCACACACGAACAATAGCGCTAACATAACGTAAACAAAACATCATTAAATAAACACACACATTATCGCTAAACACCCTTACTGTTAAAATGGCATTAAAGCAATATCGCTAAAATATCATAAACACGTTATCACAATATCACTAAAATATCATAAACACGTTATCACAATATCGCTAAAATTACGTAAACATTATACCGCTAAAATAATGTAGACACGATATCATTTAAAAAACAAACACAATATCGCTAAACACCCTTACTGTCAAAATGGCATTAACGCAATATTGCTAAAATTACATAAACATTATATCGCTAAAATAATGTAAACACAGTATCGCTAAAATAACGTAAATACGATATCATTTAAAAAACAAACACAATATCGCTA
>CM040976.1:34260547-34263047 GCA_022985145.1 Pangasius djambal | reverse complement strand
GTAGGTGATTTTTGTACTTGTTAAAAAGTGTTTTTTAAAAGTGCAACACTGCTGTTTTGGTGGTCGTTTGTTAGCAAACCTAAATATCACAATACATAGACATGTCATTATATGATATGATATGGTTTTATGATTTTTTTTTATTGATATACTGCTCCTATAGTGCTCCTGACTGTATATATAGGACGAGTTGTGAGTCGTTTGGGACGTAGTGACACCTCCGTGGTGTTCGATGTGCAAACACAGGACGAGTGTTTCAGACTGAGATAATCGTCCCTACACAGAGACAGTAATGTTGATGGCACTGATGACGGTTATTACTGTCACCACGCAGCCGATGTTTTTACACTGTAAAGGTTTAAAGCGTGGAGCCGAGCAGCTGTGTGTACGTCTGTCTGCATATCTGTCCTCGTGGGTGCGATTAAGCCGTATAATCATGTGATTTTAGAGACACTGTAATTACAGGCAGCATAATTCTGCTTTCATCTCTGTGTGAAACCCCAGACACTGTCAGAACAGATTTCTTTTTCATCTCACAAACATTTACAATGATTTTTTTTTTTATCAGGTTTTATCAGGAAAGTGTGATTGGTGTATCGCACAGAATATGCAGATGGGGTCAATAGTTTATATACACCTTACAGAATCTGCAAAATGTTAATAATTAAAAAAAAATAAATAAATAAGAGAGAGAATAAAAATTGCATGTTGTTTTTTATTTAGTTCTTCCCTGAATAAGTGATTTCACACAGCGGATGTTTCCATCCAGTCCACAGGACACAATAATAACTGAATTTACACAAATGAACCAGTTCAGAAGTTTCCATGCACTCAATTATTAACACTGTGTGTGTTTCCTGATGATCAGCGACAGTTTTTATGTTTTGTGATAGTTGTTCATGAGTCTCTTGTTCGTCCTGAGCAGTTAATCTGCACCCTGTTCTTCAGTAAAATTCTCCAGGTCCTGCACCTTCTCTGCTTTTCCAGCATCTTCTGCATATTTGACTCCTTTCCAGCAGCAGCTACATGATACTGAGATCATTGAACTACTGAACACGACTATTACAAAAGCTGCAAACGTTCACTGATGCTCAAGAAGAGCCGGGGGGGTGTAAACTTTTGAACAGGATGATCGTTGTACATTGTTATTGTTATTGTTAGATGTTCTATATATATATAATTACTCAGCTATATAAACCTCGGTGACGCTGACCAGGAAGTTAGCAAGTTTTTGGTTGTTTTTCCCTCCACAAACTTCACACTCGCACTAGAAACGTCATGAACGTACAAACCTCTCACTCGCATGATTTCTTTGCTGCGTCCTGACAGGATCTAGTCTTAAATAGATGCCTTTTGTACAGAAATAAAAAAAAGTGTACCTCCCATTCATATGTATATTTGTCTTTGTTTAGAAAATGTGATCTGTTCAATTCAAATTCAGTTACATCTCTAACACAAAGTGTGTACGTTGTGAAGAAGCAGCAGCTTTGTCAGCCTTTTACCGAACAGAAGCAGGTCGAGAAGAAACCTCGACGCTGCCGGGAGAGTTCAGAGCTGATTTAGCTGATCAGCAGACACCTGGCACTGGTACTCTGATGCAGATCCGACTATGCTGATAAAGCAATGAACCAGAACAGAGACATAAGCACACACACACACACACACACACACATGGCCATTTTACCTGTACTTTCTTTATAAGTGAGCTTTAGAATTGTACTTAGTGAATGTTAGTGAGTGATATTGCTAATGCTGATCTCTCTTTCTTTCTGCAGGTTCTCTGGTCGTATCAGTGCTAGACATGGCTGCCCCTGTTGTCGGTTCATCAGGAGGAGTTTACGCCCTCGTCTCCGCCCACCTTGCCAACGTTGTCATGGTATGCACACACACACACACACACACACACAGGTGTAATGTGTGTTCTGTTTCATGGTAGTGCGCTGAGATGGCTGTTTATCAGGTACACCTACTTACAGCTAGTATAGCATAGTATAGCATAGTATAGTATAGTATAGTATGGTATACATAACTGTAATACAGCAGAGTTTAACACATTATAATATAGTAAGGTATACTTTAGTATAGTATACACACATACCTTCTTCATTTCTCTTCAGTTCCAGCCTGATGAGAACACACTGTACCGAATGTGTGCCATGGAGAGCAGCATGGTATCGTCTAGTATAGACTGTAGCCCTAGTAAATGTAGTATAGGATTACAGTATAGTAGAATAATGACGTATAATGAAGCGTAGTGTATTATATTATAATGTAGTATAGAATAGACTAATAATGTGTAGTAGAATGCAGTGTAGGCTAGTGAATTATAGTGTAGTACAGGATTATATAGTGAGGTAATATAAAGTATAGTATAGTATAGTATTTAGTATAGTGGAATGCAGTGTAGACTAATACATTATAGTGTAGTACAGGATTATATAGTGAGGTATAATAAAGTATAGTATAGTATGGGATGCTATAGTGTAGTATAGTATAGTAT
>CM040976.1:34242412-34257285 GCA_022985145.1 Pangasius djambal | reverse complement strand
GGATCACAGCACACATTCACTTTAGGAACTAACCTTATAGCACATGCATCACACTACAGTTACCTGGGTCTAAAAATCTCTTCCACAGGAAACTTTAATCCTGCAGTGAATGAGCTGAGAGACGAAGCACGCCGGGCCTTTTACGCCATAAAGCGACAATGCCCAATAGAGATCCCTGTCAGAATTTGGCTGAAAATATGAGAGTCTGTCATTGAGCCGATTGCCCTCTATGGCAGCGAGGTGTGGGGTCCACTGACCAACCCAAATCAAGACCTGACCAAATGGGACAATCACCCAATCGAGACCATGCATGCAGAATTCTGTAAAAATATCCTACACACCCACCGGAACGTAACGAATAACGCATGCAGGGCAGAATTAGGAAAATATCCACTCATTATAAAAATGCAGAAAAAGACCAATCAAATTCTGGAAGCATTTAAAGCTCAGTGACCCCGACTCGTACCATCATAAAGCCCTGCAATCCCAAGAGCTGAGCAGTGGACGCAATCCCCTCTCTCAGCTGGTCCAGAGCTTTAGTCCTGATGGTTCACGAACTCTGACTGACCCCCATCACACTGATGCCCCGGACCAGAGCAACACTGCCACACACATTACATTTAACCCAATTACACAACAAATGAAACTAAATTATTTCAAGCATTGGCAATCCCAAACACAACAACAAAGTAAAATGCAATGTTATTTGGCCCTAAAAAGACAATATGTACAATATGGCAGACTATCTGTACAGTACAAAGTAACAGATAAAAAACTGAGAACCACCTTGACCAGGTACAGACTCCGTGGACATGAACTCGCGGTAGAGACGGGAGACACAGGAGAACATGGACACAGGAGAACATGGACACAGGAGAACATGGACGCCGCAGGAAAAGAGGCTATGTCCACACTGCCATCAAAACAGAATCAAGACAGGGCTGTACTTTCTCACAGAATGCACAAAATACTCACAAATTCGGAAACATTTTTAACATAAATTTATACATATACACCAGAACTTTGAACCTCTGTGGAACCGTGAGAAGCTGCCCATGTTGCTAGGGGAATGTGCAGACTGCTGCGCTCGAGCAGCTCAGTACGTATCCGCTGTCACAGCCTGAGGGACAGAGAGAGACCGCTCCAGTCTGTATCTCCTGCACACTTCACTGATGCTCTACTGCACTGTTTACTGTATTACTCTTATTTACTTCTGCTTGTGTACCTCTTATATTTTATAATTCAGTTACTATCTGATTTATTATTTTCTTTATATTATTTTGCGCTGTTTTTTAATTGTATGCAGCAACGCCGCACTGCTTTGGCAATACGAATGTACACATATTTGTCATGCCAGTAAAGCACCTAAACTAAACTGAACTGAGAGAGAGAGACACAGAGAGAGAGAGAGAGGGAAAGAGAGACAGAGAGAGAGAGGGAAAGAGAGACAGAGAGAGAGACAGAGGGAAAGAGAGACAGAGACAGACAGAGAGAGAGAGGGAAAGAGAGACAGAGAGAGAGAGGGAAAGAGAGACAGAGAGAGAGACAGAGACAGAGAGAGAGAGGGAAAGAGAGACAGAGAGAGGGAGAGAGAGGGAGAGAGAGAGACAGTCAGAGAGACAGAGAGAGAGAGAGGGAAAGAGAGACAGGGAAAGAGAGACAGAGAGAGAGAGAGAGCGAGAGAGAGAGAGAGAGCTGTTCATGCAGATACGCAGCGACTGAGTGCCAAACACCAGCTCGCATGTGTCTACAGCGAACTCTTCTCTAATCCAGGAACGTAAACATCTATATCCATCTGCTGCTCTGCATAAGTATTGGCCCCCTCTACCCCATTCCTAAAGCTGCTGCTTGTCACCATCTACAGGCCCTGGTGTTAAATTAAATATCTTTTTACTTAAAGAAAAATCCTTCCATACAGTTTCAGAATAAATGAGTTATTACTAATTAAGATTAATTTATACTTAATAAAATATACAGAATAAAAAAGTATTATAAAGTATTATTTATCAATCTTAAAATTTATATTATTAAAAAAAATCATAAAACAGATCTTTACAAATTTAGAATAAGAAATTATAAAACCAATTTAATCATTTTTAACAGAATAAAAATTTTAGAAATAATAAAACCAATTAACCAATTAAAATAATATACCATATAAATAAAACCGATTTACCAATCTTAATAGAATATAATAAATTACAGAATAAAAAAAACTGTAAAACAGATGAACCAGTTTTAAAGAAATTACAGAACAGGAAAATTAACTAAACTGATTTAGTGATTTTGGAAAAAAAATGAAAACAAATTTAAATCATAAAACCAATTAACTCTGTTGAATGAAAGTCTCAGATGGTGACACGTGACACGTGAAACTATTTCTGTCGCTTCATTTTTGTCCGTTTAACTCAGATTACTTCCTCAGGCTTTAGTGGTCAGTGGAATTTATTGGTGTGGATGAAGATATTTATGAAGTCAGACTGTTCAAGCCGAACACTGTGTTGCGACTGGAGGAAGAATTGAACAAATAATGTTTTAATAAAAAGTAATGGCGCACGTCTCCAGAGCGCAGCGATCGATCCTGAGCTCCGGTTACTGTGAGGAGATTTCGATTTTCTCCTGGTTTCTCCAAAAACATCGTTTAAACTGACGCAGGGATGTGAAGGATCCTCCACGAGCCTGAATGACTTTAGCTGCCTTTAGACTGTTCATCATCATCATCATCATCATCATAAGAAGAAGAAAGAAAGAGAAAGAAAGAAATTGTGAAGAAAGAAAGTGTGCTTTAAGTTCTATCTTGAATTTATTCTCTACTGGTAAGGTAGGTTTCTGACTTTGTGTACTACTTAACTCAGTTGGATCTAGATTCTCGCCACTTGAATTGTTGTATTGTTGATTCTGTTGTGTTGTTTGGAAGTGTCCAGACATTCACTTCTACTCCTACACTACACACTGAGGACTCTCCTTCTGATTCGCTGACACAGTTTTCTAAACTAACAACAGAAGAAATCCTGCAAGTCATCTTATCCTGCAACCCTACCACCTGCCCATTGGATCCAATCCCTTCCTCCAGACCATCTCACAAGACCTCCTCCCATTTATCACCACTATCATCAATGGCTCCCTGACATCTGGTCATGTACCAACCTCATTCAAGACATCAGCAACTACAGACCAGTATCACTTCTCTCTTTTATTTCTAAAACCCTTGAACGTACTGTCTATAATCAGCTGTCTCTCTATCTCTCACAGAACAACCTCCAAGATCCCAATCAGTCTGGCTTCAAACCGGCACACTCCCCAGAGACTGCCCTTCTGGCCATCACTGAGAAGCTACATGCCGCTAGATCAGCCAAACTATCTTCAGTCCTCATCCTCCTTGACCTTTCAGCAGCATTTGACACAGTGAACCACAAGACTCTCTTGTCCACCCTCATGGCAATGGTTTGCTTCCTACCTGGAAGGTCGGTCATATCAGGTGACATGGAGGGGATCCACATCTGCTCCCCGCAGACTCTCCACTGGTGTTCCACAAGGCTCAGTACTTGGTCCTCTCCTGTTCTCCCTTTATACCCGATCTCTTGGTGCGGTCATATCCTCACATGGGTTTTCATACCACTGCTATGCAGATGACACTCAACTTATCTTCTCCTTCCCTCCCTCAGACACTAATGTTTCTGCTCGGATATCAGCATGTCTGGCTGACATTTCATCATGGATGGCAGCTCATCAGCTGAAACTTAATCCCACCAAAACTGAACTGCTGTTCATCCCAGGGGATTCATCCCCATCTCAGGATCTTGCAATCTCCCTGGACAATTCTCTGATATCGCCTTCAGCTACTGCACGCAACCTTGGGGTAACCATGGACAATCAACTGTCCTTCTCCTCTCACACTGCTAATCTAACACGCTCATGTCGCTTTCTCCTCTATATCATCAGAAGAATTCGTCCATTTCTTTCCACACAGGCTACACAGATGCTTGTTCAGTCCCTTGTCATTTCAAGACTAGACTACTGCAACTCACTCCTGGCAGGTCTACCTCTGAGCGCCATTCGTCCTCTGCAACTGATTCAAAATGCAGATGTACGATTGGTTTTCAATCTTCCTAAATGCGCTCCCTCCACTGGCTTCCTGTAGCTGCCCGCATCAGATTTAAAACACTGATGCTCGCCTACAAAGCCAAAAACGGACCAGCACCCACTTATCTCAAAGCTCTCATCACACCTCGCGTGGCACCACACTCCCTCCGGTCCTCTAGCACTGCTCGACTGGTCCCACCATCTCTCAGGGCACAAGGAAGACATGCGTCGAGACTCTTCTCGGTTCTGGCACCAAGGTGGTGGAATGAACTTCCCTTAGATGTCTGTACAGCTGAGTCACTGGCAGCCTTCAAACAGCGTCTAAAGACTTACCTCTTCATTAAGTACTTAAGTTAGCACTTTGCACACACACACACACACACAAAAAAAAAAACCCCAACAGAGTTTTGGGCTGATGGTATTCCTAGTTTGTGACCTAGCAAGCCGGTATCAGGATGTATTTTTGATAGACTTCAAAGCACTATTGTAAGTCTCTCTGGATAAGGGCGTCTGCCAAATGCCATAAATGTAAATGTAAATGTAAACTCATGTATATCTAGTTATGAATGTCTCTCTCTCCCTCTCTCTCTCTAACCCCCCTACCTTTCTCCGTGTGCAGAACTGGTCGGGGATGAAGTGTCAGTTTAAATTGTTCCGGATGGCGATGGCGCTGGTCTGCAGTAAGTCCTTTTTAAAAACCACAAAAAAAATTTAATTGATTAAAACGTGAGCATGTTACTGCATCGTCAAATAAACATTTTTTTCCCAAATTCATTCAGTTCTGAAAAGTTCGACGTTGTTAGCGTATAAACGTGGAGGAGATACTGTAAACTATTAAACATAACGGTTTAATCTTTACATAAAATTTTACCATTTTAATCAAACGTTGTTGTTTATTAAACTATACGGCGTACTGTGTGCTATTCGGCTGCTACAGTTTTTTTTATCGTAACTGAACACTAGCTTTACAGGCCACGCCCACAAGAGACAAACCAGAAGCTACATCAGCGACTTGCGATGCGTACGAAGATAAATCTCGTAACTCGAAATTTCTACAAATTTTAAAGTAATCGCATGCTTAGGAAGATGTAGTAAGAGTTTGGGTCATGATGTCATATCAAAATGGCCGCTCGCTGTTACGTCAGTAGTAGCAATTTTAATGATTAAAACCTGAGCATTTTACTGCATCGTCAAATATAAGAGCCAATCATGTTTTAATATGCAGATGCAGGACATGCAACAGAGGGAGGGGGCGGAGCATTTAGGGTTGATTAATTCATGATTGTGATTGGTCATCAGTTGTTGATTAATTCTCCAAAACAGCAGCTTTGACAGTAGCGCAGGTTTTTATTAATGCGCTCCTTCTAATACGTTATCGTTTCCACAGCAACAGCTCATTCACAGAGACTCGTACAGCGGACGCTCCGCTAATAATACGGGATTAAAAAACGCATGTAATCGTCGATACAGTGAAGTTTTCTGTAAGGAGATGTTTATTTAACATTTATGGAAGGAGTCTCCAGTGTCAGAGGTGAAGCTGTAACTTTAAGTTTTCCGACATCTTCAGGACAGAGGAGTTTACGCTTCTTTGCGTTTTTTTTTTCCGGTAACGTGCGTAACAAGCTGCGTTTTTTTGGCTTATTAACTTGAAGAGAGAGAATAAAGAGCGGCTGGTGAGGGAACGACTGTTTATAGCTGCTATAACGTAAGTGACAACAGGAACTCACTCGTTTTTTCACGAACATTAAATGACGCACCATTCTTTAATAAATTATTAAAGCTGTAATCGTTGGTTAATCGCTGTGGTATAAGAGGAATAAAACACTCGTCACACAACACTTCATCACACAGCGCTGATGTCTCTGACTGTCCCGCAGTGAGTGTGGAGTTCGGCCGTGCCGTGTGGTTGAGGTTTTACCCCCCCGCCGTGCCTCCGTGCCCCAACCCGAGCTTCTGTGCCCACCTGGGCGGGGTGGCGGTGGGCCTGACATTGGGCGTGGTCGTGCTGCAGAACTACGAGCAGCGTCTGCATGAGCAGTTCCTCTTCTGGATCTTCATCAGCGTCTACGGCCTCTTCGTCCTCTTCGGGATCTTCTGGAACGTCTTCGCTTATAGCCTGCTGGACGTCAAACTCCCGCCAGCACCATGACCAGTGTGTGTGTGTGTGTGTGTGTGTGTGTGTGTGTGTGTGTTTAGTGCCTAAACTGCATCATCATCATCATCATCATCATCATTGCTGTGTGCCGTCCAAGAAAAACAAGCGATGCAGCAGAAAAGAATGTGAAACAGAAGGAAAAAGAAAAAAGAGATAAAAAAAATATGAAATGACAAACACAGAGTCATCTAATCCGAATCGATTAAAGCGACAGTGAGGCTAATCATGCTAATGTGGCTAACGGTGAAATAGCGCTAAAGACGATAAACCAAGAATTAATTCATTAATTAAGGATAGGTGGAAAAATCTTTGATGATTTTTGAGGTAATATTAAATGGCGAATTTGAGTTTTTTTTGGCCTGTTAATGACAAAAGTCTGTTATGAACGCTGTTTAATAATTAGCGGAGGGCGGAGTCAAGTGGGGTTTTGATACTGTAGCCCCGCCCACTTGTTTACAAGCTCATTAGACTTAAAACTCACCAATGAACTTCTGACGAAAGTGAATTTTTTTTTTCACTTTCATATTCAAATGAATTAATGTTTTGACCACGTAACCTAATGTTACATTTTAATATCTTTATTTTTGCACTAGCCTGTTGTTGTCTTGTTTTTATTTTGACGATACTTGTTAACAAAAAAATATATAGTTACCATGGCGAACAGAAATCAGAAAATCGTAGCCAAATAGAAACCTCCGTTCTCAAACCGACTGAAATGATGCAGCTACGTTTACACTCACGCAACCATTAGCATTCAACATCAATGCAACAGCATGTTTAATTTCTCGCTAATTACTCATGATGCAGTAAAATGATTTATGCTAATTAATTCATGCTAATTAATTATGATGCAGTAAAATGACATTTTTATATCAATGTCGTATCAAAATGGCCGCTCGCTGTTACGTCAGTAGTAACAATTGCTAAGAAAAAACAGGTTTTCCTTGTTTTTTTTTCCGACTTTGGAGGTCGAAATTTGCGTAATTCCGTAACTTCCGAGAGTCGAATGCAACATTGTTACTTGCTAGTGGGAATGTAGCTAATGCTAACATAATGTTATACCAGTATAAATGATGACATCACAGAAATAACGCGTTACTTCGACAATGGAAATCAACAAGGATCTTGCGTATGAACGCAAAAAACAAAATTAATATTAAAATTTGAATTTGGGAATAATATCAAATTTATTCTAATTCATCGTATCTTTTCATTTATTTATCGTAGTACGGCTTTAATATATTTATTATTACCGTTAGAATCCGTATTATGAATAGCATAGTGAGTCCATCACGCTAACTAGCATGTGTTGACCTTTATTCACTGTTAGCAACGTTAGCATGTTTGAACTAAAGATCATAGTGCTGATGTCAGTTTCGAGAGTTAGCATTTTGCCCGTTAGCCCTCAGCTGGACGCTTTCTGATTTCTGACCCGAAAGCAAAAGATTTTCGCTCAGCGTTCCTTCGTTCTCGTTTAAATTTAAACGTGTGTGTCGTGTGTGTGTGTGTGTTAGCGAGTGTGTGCGGTAGATGTTTCTAGTGGATGTTATATATTTTTATAAATGATAACAGCGTGACGAGAAAAGCGCAAATTTTTCTTAACGTTGCCAAAAATTATGAATCGTCTCCTCCTCGGCTCGTCAGAGTTTACGCCTCGTTCTAACTAACGGATGTGATTTTACAGAAATCCGTTATTCATTTGCGCTAATGATGCTATTTACCAGCAACACACTGGATTTAAAGAAATATTTAAGTATAAAATGACGTGAAATAAACGTGTATTTATAGCTGTAGCTGTGTGTCAGACACTGGACTAATCGGTTGTGTGTGTGTGTGTGTGTGTGTGTATGACGATGCTAATGACGTGTGTGTGTGTGTGTGTTATCTATAGACGGTGCTAGCGTACACAGGAACTGAATGTTTCCGTTAGGCGTGTGCCGATATTTTAGTTTCATAACGTGATAATCGCGGCTTATGCCAAATTTGAAAGAAAGCGCATTCTTAGAAAGATATCGTAAGAATTCGGGTCATGACGTCATACCAAAATGGCCGCTCGCTGTTACGTCGGTAGTAACAGTTGCTAAGAAAAAAACAAGTTTTCCTTGTTTTTCCCGAATTTGGAGGTCGAAATTTGCGTAATTCCGTAACTTTCAAGTTCATTCTGATCAGCCAATCAGAAATCAGAATCGGTAATATATGACATCAACATTAGCCTTTCTTTTAACAAGTAGCTTAGGTAAAATTAGCGTGATGCTAGTATTTTATGCTAAGCCACACAGTGAGCTGAAAGATTAAAAGAAATGGTAATGGCGATCGACTTTGCAGTTGGCTAGTCACGTTTTGACTCGCTAACTGATAACCGGCACACGCCTAGCGTCGAGTTTAGTGACTGCTCTGAGATCAGCTCATTTTTTTGGTCTATGCACAAACATTCAGCACGGCAGCAAGATAAAACTGATACCAGATCAGATGTAACAGTGTTGTACAGTCCGGACAGCGCTAATAGCTACTAATAATACGCAATCTGAACGATTTAACACGCTGATACAGCGAGTTCTGACCTCCTGCTACACCGCTGTCTCTCTTCACAGCACCAATCCAGCATTTTCACTGTTTTCATTTTTTTTTAACATGAATGTTTAAGCTTTTTTTTTTTTTTAAATGCCGGTCGAGCGTGTTAGCCGCTAAGCTGCGATCTGAGGCTTTGCGCTAATGCAGAGCTAAACGCTCACTCAGAATATTTTAACGTGCATATTTTGTAGATTTGGTATGTAAATATGGGAATCATTAAACAGTTTTATGACTGAAACGCAACAAAAAAGGCTTCTTGGGATTTTTATTTTGTGTGTTTGATTAGCTAGCAAACATCATTAGCTAGCAAACATCATTAGCTAGCAAACATGATTAGCTAGCAAATATGAAACAGCAAAAAATAAAAATAAATCATTTTTAAAAAATATAAATAAATTATGCAGATCAGTACTAAATGTATACAGTACATCTACACACACTGCTTTTGGAATCATTTATTTAATTATTTATTTATTTATTTACAAGAAGGAATTTGTCATCAATCCTAGAGTAAATTTAGGAAAAATTAAAAACAAAAAAAATTTGGAACTCATTTTATATGTACTTAAGATAGAAAAAATTATATATTTTTTAAAATACATTGGTGTTTTTGTTTTATTAAACTAATTATTCCGTTATATTAAATATTAATAATAAACCGTTATTTTAAAAAAATTTAATCGGACCAATAGCGCGCTCTGCTAAGGTCAGGCGCAGATGACTCTGCGCATGCGTAGTACAAACACCGGAAGTGTATTGTGAAGAGCTTAGAGAGCATCGCGCCATTTTATTCGACCGAAGAGTGGTGGATAAAGTACTTTTTTTTAAGCGTGAATTAGTTTTTTAGTTTTAGAACAGAAAAATGGGAAGAAAGAAGAAGAAGCAGCTGAAGCCATGGTGTTGGTATCCTTTTAAACTTGCGTTGCGACTTAAAAACACCGAGGTTAGCGAAATATCTTCTTAGCTAGCGAGGCTGTATCCCGAACGGCGACGTGTTTGTGATGTAGTGCACTACATAGTGCGCGTGCGCCATTATTTCAATCCTTGCGTAGTGCGCCTAAATAGGGAACAAGGGTCAATATTAGGATACAGCTCAAGCTAATGCGCATAAGTCCTTTGAAAACGGGCTAGCTAGCGGGTGACCATACTTCGTGTAGTTATTTGCGATAACCTGGCAGAGCGTTGTCTAAATAATTACGTCTTTTAAATAATTACCGTATATAAAAGATCCTTAGATGACTTAAGCTATTTAAAGTCAAATTTCTTCGCTAGGAGAAGACAAAACGCTACAGCTAATGAAGCTATGCTATCATATTTGCCATACATTTCAGGTTTCAGTTCTCCAAAATGTTTATTTGTTTAATTTCTGTAATCTCTACAGTCATGTGTCTGTAGTTAATTCCAATCAGACTTAATTCCACTTATAAAAAAACGTTAATTCTAGAAACCTAAACGTGTTGGTTTAATCTTTTGAATGATTCTGCGTGGTAGTGATGTGTCGTTTATGAACGAATCGACTCTTTGAGCCGGAATCTGAGAGTCGACTCGCAAAGTAAAGTAAGATTTTTTGAAACGAGTAATTCCGACATAAATAAAACAGTCACATTTGAAAAGAAAATATCACTACTTTTTCAGTTTTGAAAAGAGTTTGCATTGGTAATCACCCTTTTTGGAACCCGAAGGAGTCGGTTCCTTTGGGTGAACCGAGACTAATGAACCGATTCACTCAAAAGAGCCGGAATTCCAGTCACTATTGTGTAGTAACAGAGGGTTTTTCTTTAACAGGGAATTATGGGTTTCCTGACTTGTAAGTTTCCTGACATTACGTCTTTAAAGTAATGTTACTGCTACATTTTTAATAATTTATAATGATTATGACAGATTAAGGTGGGATAAAAATGGCACAGGTGGGCTTTCTGTAGTTTGTTAGGTGTTTTTGTTCCAGTCCTCGATCGATTACGCACCTTAATCCGATGACACAAAGGTACTGCAACAGAGACTTCGACGACGAGAAGATTCTCATCCAGCATCAGAAAGCGAAACATTTCAAATGTCACATATGTCACAAAAAGCTGTACACGGGACCCGGCCTGGCCATACACTGCATGCAGGTACGGGACACACACCTGAGCTGACTTTTAATTCCACGTTTCCTGACCAAAAGGGCATCATGAAACGTGATTAAAATTTTATTCCAGGTGCACAAGGAAACGATAGACGGAGTTCCTAATGCGATACCCGGCCGAACCGACATCGAGCTGGAGATCTACGGCATGGAAGGCATCCCGGATAAAGACATGCAGGAGCGGAGACGGCTTCTGGAGCAGAAATCTCAAGGTGGGAAATGAGAGCCGAGTCTTTATTGTCATCGCACAGGGTACAACGAAACTGATTTATAAAAGGAGTAAGGCATATCATTCATATAAAAGGATATAAATATTAACATAAATGATCAGCTCTGTTCAGTTAAGATAGTAAAGCAGCTGAGATATTGCACATTTGAACTGTGTGATCTGGTAAGATTTATATATTTTAAATATAACAAGAGAAATTATAAGAGTAATTATAAAATACACTAAACAGCTAAAACGTAATGAAAAATAAATTACAATTCCATTTTATCATTTGGGCCTCATCTATCAAGCCTCCATATTTATTTATTTGTTTATTTAGCTGGAAGATTTATTCGGAAATGATTCCTATAAGTGTTTACACAAGAAGTTTGGTGTTCACGAGAATCCGATAAATTTAGAAAAAAACGTTCGTAACCAGCTCGTGCTCCTGAGTGTGTGTGAATTTGCGAATAAGAAGGCTGACTAATCTAAACCTCGACTTGATCGAGTTGAGTCATGGGTAAAAGATTTCAGTATGAAGTCATTTTTCCAGAAAGTAAAGCAACATTTCAGAAACCATGTGGGGAAAAATTAAGTACATTGTTCCTACTTTTACAGTCATTAGCAGAATAATTAGCAGCCGCTAATGAAATGTGTAAGACTAATTAATCATCAAGAAGTGTGACTACGTCTATAGAAGCAGAACCTTTGGCAGTTTGGTGTTCTGGAGCACTCAGGTGTGTGTCTACATCATGCCAAGAAGAAAGGACAACGGCCATGATGTCAGAGAAGCACTTATTGGGGCTTATCAATCTGTGAAGGGTTATAAGGCCATCTCCAAACAATTTGAAATTCGTAATTCTACAGTGACAAGGATTGTCTACAAATGGAGAGCCTTTAAGACAGTTGCCGATCTTCTCTGGAGTGAACGTCCCAGCAAATTCAGACTGTTTAATGCTCAGAGATATAAAGAAAAACCCAAGAGCTACATCATCTGACCTGCAGGCGTCTATAAGCACGTTGTTTATGTTCATGACGGCACAATTGGAAAAAGACTGAACAAGTACCGCTTTCATGGAAAGGTGGCGAGGAAAAAAGCCCCTTTTCTCCAAAAAGAATTTGCAGCACGACTTGGAGTAGGTTTGCAAAATTATAATCGAATAAACCACAAAAGTTGTGGAACATTATCTTTTGGACTGATGAGACCAAGGCGGAGATGTTTGGTCATCATGCACAGTGTCATCTTTGGAGAAAACCAAAAGTAGCGAATCACCACAAACACCTAATGCCAACTGTGAAGCATGGTGGTGGTAGTGGAGTGATCATGTTACTGAATTATAGGGTGCACTTATTTTTTCCCACCTGGTGTCTGAATGTTGGTTACTTTTTGGGGGGGAAAAATGAGTTCATATTGAAATTAACGTTACGTTAACGTTGCTTTGGAGTCTCGATCAAAAACACAACCTCGTGCTAGTTCACTCAGTCAGAGACTCGGTGGCTTTAATTAACGGAAATAAAATAAAACAAATCCTTCAATTATGACAAAAGAAACGGACGTATAAATGGAGGACGGGTCGGTCGTTCAGCGCAGAGCCGCTAGCCGTAAACACACGCCTCAGCTGATGGAAGATTTAGCGCTCGCTTATTATTATTATTATTATTATTATTATTATTATTAATGTTAATCTTATACATTATTTAATATTTTTATTGGCATGGAAGTGAGTCAAAGTAACTTCCACTCCAAAATAACGTGTTTTTTCAATATTTACCCTGATCGCTCATTTCGTGCTCACAGCTGTCTGTGCGCTTGACCTTTTATGGAGTTTTGTGGGCGTCGCTATATGCAAATGAGCCGTATCAGGAACGTGCTTTACACTTGGCTGGTGATCGACATACACACGTTCTTCGAGTACGAAGAAAATAATCATTTCCGCTTTATGCAAACGTTCATACACAGCTTGATGAATGAGTCCTGATGTGTGTTTGTTTGTTTGTTTATGTTTGCGCAGAAAGCCAGAAGAAGAAACAGAACCAGGACGACTCGGACGAGGATGATGAGGAAGACGAAGCCGGTCCGGCGCCGTTTCAGCAGCCGCCCGTTGCCCAGCCGCAGAACGCCTACATGCCCCCCGCTAACTACTCAGGTGGGTTTAATGAGAAGATCTGCGTATTAATGCTGCGTTTTAATTTTAAACGAACGTCACTTATTATTCTCCGAATGTTATTTGTGTCCTCGTTAACTCTGTGTTTGTGTGAAGGTATGCCTCCTATGATGCCTGGTGTTCCTCCGATGATGCCCGGAATGCCCGCAGTGATGGCCGGCATGCCACCTGGGTACATTTCTCTTTCTAATACTTAACGCGTTATTAGTTTTAAATGCTTTTAGCTACGCAAAATGGCTGCCGCGCCTATCCATCGCTTGTGCGCGTCCTCAGAAATGAACGCTGTGCATCTGCGTGGTGCAGCACCATCCTAAACAGTAGAGGGCGGTCTAACACCATTTGACGCTAATTACTAGCGTTTGTGTCAGATCATGTCCTTATGTGCTGTTCTAGACCGTTAACGAGTGCCGTTTTCCTTGTTTGAATTTTTAAAAACCTTTCACGTAGTCTTTAAACTTAGCAAATCGTCTGTTTTAAGTGTCAGTCTTCTGGATTTCCTAGATTTAGTAAATACTATTGAATGTAAGCTCCTAGTTTTCGAATTGAGACGCAGATCATGACGACAATCACGATGACGGCGGAAAGCTTTAAGAGACCGAGCAGTGCGTCTAACGTGTTTAACGTCGCTGTGTGTGAAACGGAGAAACGTTTTACACGTGGAAACCTGACCAGGATGAACGTTTTGGCGCCATCTAGTGGACGTCGCTTTGAATTTTCATTTGAGTTTACATAAAGACGTCTATTTTCGTGATTCTGTTTCTCCGAAAAGCCGCAAGTCAGAGCGCAACCACGGTGGCCGATAAAGCATTTAATGTTCTGCGTCGCTCTTGGAGCGTTTCCTGAAATTCCGCTTCGACTACAATTTTAGTAGCTTAGTTATTTAGTAGCTACTTATTGTGAATACATGTAACACCCTGAATTTGTTCCTTTGACAGTATGATGCCGATGGGAGGGATGATGCCCCCGGGGCCCGGAGTGCCCCTCATGATTCCAGGAATGCCCCCAGGTAAGAGCTGCGGTAATTCTGCAGTCCGTTGTACTCGGAAAAACCCGATCTCTGGTACGGAAGCGTGCAATGGAGCGATCGTTCAGCTCGCCACGTTCTCTGACGTTAACTAACTCGACGTCACACCAATTAATAAGGATTTAAGAATAAAGATTTTAAGATTAGACGCTAAGTGTACATAAAAAAATGTAAACCCTAAAGTCTAATCTTAAAATCTTTATTCTTAAATCCTTATTAGTTCGTTCTGTCGTTTCAGGTAAATGCGTTCGAGGGAACAAACGATTGGCCGAAGGAACGAATTATTAAATGAGAAGCGAGTCAAAGTCTCCTGAAGAACCTGCTGCTTCTGCAAGACGCCTTCAAAAATAATGAAATTAAATGTTTCTACATTAAATAAACTCCTATAAAGAGCAGTAAACAGTAATAAATGACACAGAGTCAGTATTTAATGTGACGATCCTTGGCTTTAAATAAATAAACAGTGTCTCAGGTGCAGTGTGTGCAGTTTGATAAGGAAATGAGCTGGAAGTGTTACTGAGCATCTTGCAGAAGCAGCCGCA
>CM040976.1:34212074-34222084 GCA_022985145.1 Pangasius djambal | reverse complement strand
TCATCTTTGGGCAATCCTCCAGGAGGCTTGGAGTAATATATCAAGTCAATGTTTGAATAAACTGACTGCTCGGATGCCTAGTGTTGTCCCTTATTATCAATGCAAAATGGTCACTAACTAAAGAGGATTTATGCTGATATTGCCCAAAAACCCTATTTTGTTCAGGCGTTTCCAAACTTTTGGAGGGCAGTGTACCTCCCGCTATCTCACTACGGCCAAAAACATCACCAAGGACACACCACACCCACCTGCTCGATCTCCTGCCCTCGGGCAGGCGGCACAGATCCTTAAGAACAAGCACCACTCGCTTTCAGGACAGTTTTTTTCCCCCTAACGCTATCAGGACTATAAACTCACAAATGCACTAAAAGTAAAATGTCAATGTACAGCACTACCTCTGATCACTGTGTCCAACTACAGTGACTCGACTCGTGTCTACACTTGCTGTTTAATATCATATGCAGAATGTCAGTGTGAAACATTATCACCTGCTCACTTTATTCATCAGGACTCGAAACTCTCAATGCGCTAAATGTAGAATGTAAGTGTGCAACTACTATCTCTGGTCACTTACTCAACTACGGTCACTTACTCCATGTCAGTCTGTACTTCTGTGTGTTTACACTAAACTGTTTACACCAGTGTAGAGGGTTAATGTGTAATTCTATCACTGCTCACTTATTCAGAATGTTCTGAATGTTCAATGTGCGATATCATGACTTAATCACCTGCTGTATAAACTTTATACTGTATACTATACATACATACTTCTATACTACACAGTGTACTCACTTTATAGTCTATTTATTGTCTGATGTTATATGTTTGTTTTTTATAATAACACCAGTCAGAAGCAGTGCTGCTAATTTTGTTGTATACAGAGATATACACTGACAATAAAGGCTTTCATTTTCATTTCATTTCATAATAATAATAATAATAATAGATTTATAGATTTTTTTATCCTATGTTGCCAGGTCTCTACATTTCCTTGATATAATAACATTATGATTTCTATGTTTCATGACCTCATGTGACCTTAGCAACTCTTTCACAAGTTCCCCTAATGACTTTATTACATTATTAATTACACCATTTCTGAGAGGAACCTGAAACATCACTGTGACTCACTTTCTCAAGCGACTTCCTGTTATTGACGGCGTACACGATGCATATAACATTTGCCTGCAAAGAGAGACAGATGTGTATAAATAAGCACCACGGGGACAAACCTCAGTGCATTCGGTGTATTTATGATTTATGCAAATGATACCTTGGAGATCTCCTGGTAAAGCTGCTCGTCTGTCTGTTCAGCTTCTGCGAACATTTAAAACGCAGTCATTCGCGTTAAGGCGGTGTATCATGTGACAGGAAGTGCTCTTAATCTGGTCGTTCACTACCTGAGTAGTCCACTATGTGCGTAGGGACTCTCTCGGGCGTGACGTCAGCGGGAATGGTGATCTCCTCCACTTTGTAGGGAACCTAAAGAGACACAAACACATCACATCAGCCACAAAAACAGCGGAGTGAGAAAATATACAGAAATAATGAAATACGAGTCGACCTACAACATCAGGAAACTCCTCGCTGACCAGAGACATGATCAGAGACGTCTTCCCCACTTTGGCTGTTCACACACACACACACACACACACACACATACATTAAAGATTTTATAACTAATCTATAAATATATGTGGCGTTTGTGTGTGCAGCGTTACTGTGTCGGAACGTGTGGAAGTTACAGCAGCATCTGTTTGTTTTATTCACACTTACAGTATATTCAATAATTTTAAGATGATGTTGATGATTCAAATTGCTGTAAAATGTGCTTAAGAAATTAATTAAAATGTTTTAAACGTTTTAAAGTTCATTTGGACTCTAAACAAACTCTCAACATCATTATAAGAAAAGAAAAGATTTAAATTATAAATAAATAAAAACTTTTTTTTAAAAAACATAGCAATATATTATTAGTCTAATGAAGATTTTCTATGCATTTTGTTCCTTTTATTTATTTATTTATTTTTTTTAAAAAGATACACAAAAGATATCTGATAGATTTTTTTTTACTTGGACAAATTCAAATAAAACATGTATTATCAATGTCTCTATTTTTATTTTTCTAAATTTTTATATTTACGCTCATAGTTTTCAGAGCTTTATAGTTTCTTTATATTTACGCTTCTCATTTCATAACTTTCTCTTCCCTCTTTTACTTTGTTATCTTACCTTACACTGTTTACCTTATTAATATTATTTTTATTTCTTGTACTTTACCGTTATTACTAAGCACCAGTACACCAAGACAAACTCCTTGTACGTGTAAACCCACGGTACTCGGCAATAAAAGTGATCCTGGTACTGATTCTGATCACCAAAAAAAGACAACTGGTAAACTATTACATTATGATTTTACATTACATCATATTATTATAACTAATTATTATAACAGCTTCCTTCTTTCTTACGATATTTTCCCAAAAGCAATATTACGATAATAATATTAGCAGTAAAACTGAGTACATCTGCATAAAGTATTTGCACCCTGCACTAACACACTGACGAGTCAAATGAGGTGTGAAATGAGGAAAATCAGCAAACTGAGATAAATTGTGGGCTAAATTCTGGTGTCTGTTTCCTAATAAACAGGCTTCAGAAGATCAGAGAAACGCTTTATAAAGCAGTCTGGAAATGTCGCATGCCACTCGCCTCTGCAGCAACTGATAAGTAAACCAAATTACGCGCGAAGATAAGATTGTACTATAGATTTAATCTGTGTGTGGAAAACCAGATAACATGTTCGTCTGGTTAAAATCGCTGAGGTTTGCAGCTAGAAATCCTGACACGCGCGTAGCCCGGATGCCTGGTGGTGGTAGCATCGTGTTGCTTTTCGTCAGCAGGGAAGACAAGATGGAGTGGATGGAGCCGAATACGGGGAAATAGAGGAAGAAATCCTGGACCAGAACGCGAGAGACGTTAGACCATCTGACATGAAAAGCAACTTCTTGTCCTAAAATATTTTATTATTTTAACTGTATTGCTATGCATTCTGTAACCATCTTCATTGTAATATTCAGCTGCACACACACACACACACACACACACACACACACTCATGACACACACACACACTCATGACAACACCAGATGTCAGATGATGATCAGATCCTTCAGGAAATAATTTCATTTAATTATAATATTAATATTTATATATCACATGCCAGCACTCTTTCTCACACATTATCAAGATTCTATACAGAAATGATAAAGTGCTTGGAAACCTGAGGCCATGACATGTTCAGACTGACTTCTGCTCTGCATATGAAGTGTTATAAAGCGTAATAACGCGGGGTCTTACTGTAAGTATGACCTTCTTAGAGCTGTAGTATATTTTCAGAAAGGATTTTAAGGGATCACTGCTGAGTCCAGGAAAGTAGGTCGAATTTATTTTAGTCATTCAGCTTATAAAAGACAGAAACAGATGACTCACGCTCTCCGACGAGTAAAATCCGCACGTCTTTCCTCATCTTTCCTAATTTCTAATCTCAGATGTCATGTAGCGGATTCTCTATAATACTGAGGATATTATTACAGCTCAGAAATCACGCATGCGCATGAGCCAAAATATCCTTAGAGGTGATTTAACTTAAATCCATCCTCTTTATCAAATATTTTCAGATCATATACACATTTATATAGAGAGATATATTTATATGCATATATATTTAGCTGAAATATAAATGTGACGCTGCATCATACGTTGTGAAACATCGCCGGTTTATTCATTCGCTCGCCGGGTAGCGCACTTCCGGGTTTTTAAACGTTACGTGTTTACGTACGCGTCTACGTCATCACGCCAGGTCCGCTGATTGGACAGCTGAGCTGTCCCCTTAACGTTATCAAGAGTATGATTTTTATTTTTGTTTAAATCGACTCAGGAAACACAAAAGACAAAAATTTTAATGATACTTCTTCAAGTATCTAATGAAAGTTTATTCTTTTGATTTACATCAAACAAAATACACAAAAATGTTTAAGAAAAAAAATGTACAATTATATGCGCAATAACCTCAAAAAGTCTGATTTTTAAACTGGAATAAAGCAGTTTTGTATGCAGTGTGAATGTTTAATATGTATATGATAAATACATAGGAAAAAAACATTTAATAGCTTGAATTGAACTAGAAATGTTTAGAAAATACATTTAAAAAAAAAGTAAGTGTCTGATTTGTAGTTTGTACATTAACAAAACACATTTGTGGTAATTTTAATACATGACAATCATCATTTATTTGATAAATAATACATTTTCATATGGTTCACACAATATATATAAACAGCACAATGACCAGCAAAGAGTCGAGACTATTTTGTGTCTTTTTCATCCCCAGTGTGGATGATTTCAGAACGAGACAGAGTGAGACCAGAGTCAGGGACTGGGGAAGGACAGGGCGTTTCCTGGTTTTGTCCCAAACAGCCAGAACACGGGTCTAACGCGGGCTCTGAACTCCACCTGGACGTCGTACAGCTCATCTTCTCCATCCGCTCCACTCCAGAAGGAGAGATGTCCGGCGTCCATGTCCAGCAGGACTCGGAGTCTGCTCGGGTGTGTGTGTTTCAGCGGCGTCTCTGTGCCGTCGTGCCAGGCGCTGAACCTGCCGCTGCTCCACTCGATACACCAGGACGATTTACTCCTCCCGAGCCGCTCGTCTTGTCCCAGGTGGGCGTACGCCACTCCGACCGCCCAGCCACTGCACGCGCTCGTCTCTATATCCCAATAGTGCCTCCCTGTGGTGAACTCCTCCTCCGCCATCCACTGACACGCCTCGAAACGGCAGCGCTGCGTCCGCAGAGACAGACCTGACCTCACCTCCATCCTCCGCCTCTGAGGAAGGAAGACCAAACGCCGATGACCCAGCTGGTGTAAGAAGGACAGCGAGACGAACTCAGCACTAAGAGCTGTGGGTGGAGAAAAAGGAGCTGACATTAGAGCTGCAATAAGTGATACGCTTAAGCCACTCTATTGTCTGTGAGCGAAAATAAAAGAGCTGACATTAAAGGTGCAAAATAATATATTTATACAGAACAATCTGCTGTGAGCAGAGAGACAGTAGCCATAATTAAAGGTGCGATAAATGATATGTTTATGCCGCTCTATTCGTGAGGTGAAAGGAGCTGATATTAAAGGTGCGATAAGTAATATATTTATACTACCTGCAGCTGCAGACGTTCCACCCTCGGAGAAGCCTCTGAGAGAGTCTGGATCCTCGGACACGCTCGCTCTGGTCTCCTCTGAAACAGACTCCGAGTTCTTAACAACCTGAAAATAAAAACCAGAGCGTGACACTCAGGCTGTCGAAGCACATGGTGCGATAATTCACATCTCTGGTTGGAAATGATGTAGCTAATGATGAGACAGACCTCCATCAGTTGTTAGTTAGCCTTGTTGCAGTTGTCCGACATCGAACTCGTCTCGGGCTGATCGGCTATGTTTGATGTACACGAGAATAATAAAGTACATTTAATTTTTTTTACCAAACTTTTCCTTTAACACACCTCGTCAGTCTGAGTAGCTGATGGAAGACTCGGGCTGTTCTCGGCACTCTGACTTCTTCCTTCACAGTCCAGCGAGGAACTCAACACGTCCACCGATGATGATGACTCGTAAGTCCTGATATTGTCTCTGAGGGAACAGTTCCCATTCTGCATGGAATACAGAAGAGCTGAAGACATGTTTATGCTTCATACACGTAGAGAACCACAGCACCCTATCTGTAACGTGTCCTTTCTGTAACGTGTCCTATCTGTAACGTGTCCTTTCTGTAACGTTTCTTCCTGTAACGTGTCCTTTCTGTAACGTGTCCTATCTGTAACGTGTCCTTTATGTAACGTGTCCTTTCTGTAACGTGTCCTATCTGTAACGTGTCCTTTCTGTAACGTTTCTTCCTGTAACGTGTCCTTCTGTAACGTGTCCTTTCTGTAACGTGTCCTTCTGTAACATGTCCTTTATGTAACGTGTCCTTTCTGTAACGTGTCCTATCTGTAACGTTTCTTCCTGTAACGTGTTCTATCTGTAACGTTTCCTTTCTGTAACATGTCCTATCTGTAACGTGTCCTTTCTGTAACGTTTCTTCCTGTAACGTGTCCTTCTGTAACGTGTCCTATCTGTAACGTGTCCTATCTGTAACGTGTCCTTTCTGTAAGGTGTCCTATCTGTAACGTGTCCTTTCTGTAACGTGTCCTATCTGTAACGTGTCCTATCTGTAACGTGTCCTTTCTGTAAGGTGTCCTATCTGTAACGTGTCCTTTCTGTAACGTTTCTTCCTGTAACGTGTCCTTTCTGTAACGTGTCCTACCTGAACGACAGCATGAAATTCTGCTTGGAGCATTTCGATCTTTTTCATCTCCTGCTTCAAGAGGTCCAGTTTTCCCTGTAAAGCATCCTGAAGAAGAACATCAGTTAAAAATGAGGCTACATGAGATGAGTGAATATGATTTAGATCCTTTAAGATCCTTATTGTCCCCCTACTGCACATTTAAGATCCTTATTGTCCTCCTACTGCACATTTAAAACCATTACTGCCCCCCCACTGCCCCTTTAAGATCCTTATAGTCCTCCTACTGCACTGTTAAGATCCTTATTGTGATCCTTATTAAGATCCTTATTGATCCTTATTACTGCAACTTTAAGACGATTACTGCCCCCTACTGCACCTTTAAGATCCTTATTGTCCTCCTACTGCACCTTTAAGATCAATACTGCCCCCTACTGCACCTTTAAGATCCTTATTGTCCTCCTACTGCACCTTTAAGATCAATACTGCCCCCTGCTGTCCCTTTAAGATCCTTATTGTCCCCTACTGCACCTTTAAGATTAATACTGCCCCCTACTGCACCTTTAAGATATGACAGCAGTAATGGTCTTAAAGATCTTCTCCTACCTACAGTAGGGGGAAGGACCATTACTTTCTCCTAGTGCACCTTTAGGATCCTTAAAGAATTAGAATTTTTGAGATTTGTATTTAAGGGTCTAATCTTTTAAAACATTTAGACGTATAATAGCTAAATAATTAATCATTACAAAACTTATAACTCCACATTGTAGTTAATCAAAACATCATAAAAAATAATTAAAATTAAATTAAAGACTCTCTATGTCACAGAGCTTTGTTTTAAAAATAGTATAAAATACTACTACTACTACTACTACTAATAATAATAATAATAAGATAATGTTATAATTATAAGGTCTGGGAAAATCCAACAGACCTCAAATAAGACAGTGTCCTAATGAGACTCAGTTCAGTGTTATTTTTATGTTAAATATGAATATATTTGATTCCAAGCCACTACATTTCAGTGTTATAGAACTGAAAGCAGATACAGAAAGTTAAAGCCCTCAGACTCTTCTCTACCTGAGCACCTGAGCATGAACCTCACCTGAGTGAACTTTTCCTCGCTTCCGGTCGGGACCCTGTCCCACATTTCCCGACCCCCCACTTCCTGTAATTCCAGGATGGCGCTGATGGTGACATTTTTGCGGAGTTTGCAGTCTGCCCTGAGCTCAGCCCGACATTCAGGACATCTTTTCCCGGGATTCCGCTTTAAATGGTCTTTAATGCACTGGAGGCAGTAACTGTGTCCGCATGCTAAAGTGACCGGGTCTGTGAACATGTCGAAACAAATCGGACATTTCAGCTGATTAGCTATAAACGCCACGATGTCTTCATACAGCGCTGTCATCATCATCATCGACATCATCAATCGGAGCAGAAGTTGTTTAAGGAGGGTTTTTACTGAGAATCGAAAGTGAAAGTGCTTTCGATGAGGTACGATGAGGCGGAACTAAATACACGTGACTCATGTTTCCTCTCCGGACCGTAATTCTGACGGACTTGAGGACACAACATGGCGGCGGCGTTGTTTGGTTCACACTCTCACCAAAAAAACAATCCTTGAGGATTAATTGAGGTGATTAATTAATTATGTGGGTCGCGAGACAGTTTCTGACTTCCGCCGTCCTCACAGGTAAAGTGAAAGAAATGAAACACAAGCGCGAGCAACAAATCAGCGCAGTTTAAAGTTATTGTGTTGTAGAATGCTTCATTTCATTTACCTTAAGCATTTCTATTTCCTTAGATGCGACATGAACACATAATAACAGCGTTATTAGGCTTATACAGTCTTATTTACTGTATTAATGCTGACCTCCATGAATAAAACCACGTTAAACACAGTATCACGCTTCATATTTATTTTAACTGCATGTGTTCTGCAGACACACCGCATGTAAGTGAGGGGACTGGGATTGTGCGTCGCACTGCAGCATCAGCTCAAATGATTGGGTTTGTCGGTTTAATCAGGTTCACGTCTCGCTTTTCACTCCAGAATATCAGAAAGTGTGGTTTGGAGCGTTCATTTCTGTACCTACTTGCACTGGTTTAGTAATAAAACATACGAATATCTGGGTTTTTTTATTTGGAACTGGAAACATTTACGTATACATAGGCTTGATTGTATTTTTTTTTGCTGGGATTTTCCTGTTTGTACTTTATTATATTTGCAATATGTGTGACGGGGCTTGGGACTGCGATCGCTGTAGTGGCTTTGGGGCTGCGGTTGCCACGAGCAGCTTCGTACTCAGGACTCCATCAGTGGACGGTGGATAGATTTTAACCAACCGGACTTCTTGCGGAAACTGTGATGAATTTATTGGTTGCACAATTGCACTATTTGTCCTTATAGCGCACAATAATAGAAGGGATTTATTTATAATCGCATGGGTTCCCTTTTGAGTCTGGTTCCTCTCAAGGTTTCTTCCTCATATCATCTCAGGGAGTTTTTCCTCACCACCGTCGCCTCTGGCTCACTCATTAGGGATAAATTCACATATTTACAATATATTTTGAATCCATTTATTTCTGTAAAGCTGCTTTGTGAGAATGTCCATTGTTAAAAGCGCTATACAAATAAATTTGAATTGAATTAATTTTTAATTAAGTTTGTCTTGTTTTTAGCTATTTTTTTGCACCTGTATTTTTTTTTTTAAGAGCTTCAGTATAAAAAAAATAAAAGTAATTTTAAAGCTTAGTAGTTTTTAAAGAAAAAAAAATGAGATGGGTTTCGAGATCAGTCGATACTCAGGGTTTTTAAGATCAGTATCATTCGTATCATTGGCTTCCTGCAGTCTCTAATTTAACCGAAGTGAGACTGAAATATCGCTCTTGTTCTGTTTATTGTATTTGTAGGTTCTAGCTGAAAACCATGACACGCAAAAATGCACTTATGTTTATGTTAAATAATCGCTCTGTGCTGCCAGTGTCTGGCGTAAAGGTCACATGACGGCGTGTTGGACGCGGCTCTAGTGCAGTCTGGTGTAAAATGGGTTTAAGATGAACTCCAAATATTCCATAAATCAGGTTATTATGCATAGAAATACATTCTGAGTTACAGTTGGTAAAAATGTCTTGTGAGGTTGAGAACATGGGGTTTAAAAGATCAGGTAACTGCATTGCACTTTTTGGAAGCTTTTCTAAACGAGGAACCATCAGACGCAGGGATCTAGACACCTTCACCTTCACAGGATGTGCTGTGTATTCTTTTGTTTTAATTCGACATTTTATTTTCAAACAAATCAAGTAATCTGCTGCTGTGTGTTACGTCATGGTTTTTCTGTTCAATACAATCTGTTTAAATTGTTCTGCAGCTCACTACAGGCTGCTGTGTCGTCGTCTGAATCCCCGGCCCGAGTTCTCGCCCCGCTTCCTGCAATGCACCTACTGCTGGAGGGCTCGAATCCCAGCCGCAGACCTGAACCTCAACGTTCTGCATCCTGCACCTGCAGAACCTCAGTGCAGACACGACGGCGATGTCGCCGATGCCACGCTGGACTCGCTGTACACCCCGGATCAGCGAGACACCATCCTGCAGCTCCTCAACACGGGCTCCGAGTCTGAGCTCGCTGCCGTCAAAATGCTCCGGGGACGAAAATCAGCCAACATCATCGA
>CM040976.1:34177975-34190119 GCA_022985145.1 Pangasius djambal | reverse complement strand
CCGACTCGCTTTTAATCCGTCGGCCGACTCGCTTTTAATCCGACGTCCGACTCGCTTTTAATCCGACGTCCGACTCGCTTTTAGTCCGACTCGCTTTTAATCCGACGTCCGACTCGCTTTTAATCCGTCGGCCGACTCGCTTTTAATCCGTCGGCCGACTCGCTTTTAATCCGACGGCCGACTCGCTTTTAATCCGACGGCCGACTCGCTTTTAATCCGACGGCCGACTCGCTTTTAATCCGACGGCCGACTCGCTTTTAATCCGACGGCCGACTCGTTTTTAATCCGACGTCCGACTCGTTTTTAATCCGACGCGTTTTTAATCCGACGTCCGACACGTTTTTAATCCGATCCGATGTGCTGTTTTTAATGCAGTAAATTATTACATGGCGAATATTATAAAGTATAAATTATAAATTTAATAAAATCTGTCTCTTTACATGTGAACACGTCCAATTCCAAAATTAAATAAATAAATAATAATATTTTCCGAATCCAATTCCAAACTTTTCCGTTTGTTCACAGAATCAGTTCTTTTTTCCCTTCAGATATCCGATCCACGACAGATCCGATCCACGACAGATCAGATACACGACAGATCAGATACACGACAGATCCGATACACGACAGATCCGATACACGACAGATCAGATACACGACAGATCAGATACACGACAGATCCGATCCACGACAGATCAGATCGTCTCGAATCGTTTCAGATCTTTTTTAATTATTATTACGAGGGATGTGTTTTTTTCAGACCTGAGAGACAAAACAGCTAAACAACATGTTAATAACATTTATTTAATAATAATAATAATAATAATAATCTTTTTACATCACTATGTGTTCACATTACTTGTTGAATAAACGATTTTATATTATTATTATTATTATTATTATTTCTTCTTTTTCTTCTTATTATTATTCAGTCTTATTTGTGGATATTTCTTTTAATTAAAAAAATACAACTTCATGTTTTATCAATTGTTCCACAAATTTTTACAAAATTATTTATTTACCAGAAATGAAGCAGTGAAAATCATCATTATTATTATTATTATAATTATTCGGTCTTATTTTTTTAATTATTTACCAGAAAAAATAATAATTATTATTTCTTATTATTATTATTAGTATTATTATTATTATTATTCATTCTTATTTGTGGATCTTTTTAAATTATAAATACGACGTCGTCTTTTATTAAATTGTGCCACAAATCTAAAAAAAAAAAAATTTACCCAAAAATGAAGCATTAATAAAAATGACCCTTATTAATATTATAATAATAATTATTACTATTATTAGTGAATAAATTGATTTAATGTTGTATGACTATGAAAAGCAGACAGGAACAGACCCATAAGTGAGAAGATAAATGTATTCTGTGTGTATATATTTATATTACAGATTAAATTTTTACTAATTGTTATTTTTAATAAGTTATTATTTACTGATTTTTTTTTTTCCCTCTCACAGGCCTGGAGTTACACTGAAGTCTAGCAGAATATCAGTAATAATATCACACAGTGTGTGTGTGTGTGTGTGTTTATAGAACATGATGTTATTTTTTATTTTTATTATATTTCAGGGGTTAGACTCACTCTCGAAGGCCTGCAGGAAGAGCTCATGGTCGGCCTGGATCTGCTCCATCTTGGGCTTTTTCACCGCGCTGACGGCGGAGACACAAACCGCTCCACTCGCCCTGCCGCCCGCAGCAGCGCTCACCACCTGCCCCGGGTATTTCTGCGGCGCCATCCAGAGAAACAGATTACAGGATGAAAATAAAACAAAACTCACACCTTGTCAGCGAATAAACCCCCCCCCCTAAAAAAAATAAATAAAATAAATAACCCTAGCTAACTAGCTAGGCTAGTTTCTCAGCGAACTAGCCTGCTAGCTAACCGGATTAAAAAAAAAAAAAAAAAAAAAAAAAAAAAATCTCCCGGTTGGTCGCGCGCTCGTTTCTAAATCAACTCAATTTTTAAATCAGTCTCATCGTTTTTTCTTCTTTTTTAAATTCCCACCTCATCGTCGCTTAAAAAAATGATCCACGCGCATACTCATTTAACCATTTAACCCCTTATCATTTTAAAAAAATCAATAAATTGTATAAAATATTCCAGGTAAAAGTATCCGTTGAGGTGTTAGCTAGCTAATCCAAGAAATGTTAGCGTTAGCGTGTTAGCATTCCTCCTCAGAAAGTGTTTAGCAAGTTAGCTAAAGCGAAGCCGCGAAGAATAACACGCGCCGTATCCCGAATACCTCCAACCTCCCTTATCTTAGTGCACTACCTAGTCTGTAACAGGGAGCATCGCCGACGTCACGACGGCCCTACGTAGGGTCCCTAGCTTTGGAGTCGTTTAGGATACAACCCAAACACAAAGTAGATTTAGCCACACACAAACGCAAAACAGATCGTATACATTTTTTTTCATTTTATTTTTTATAATACCATATACACACACACACACATATATATATATATATGTAGATATATTTGAAGAAATTTAGAATATTATTATTCAGCAAAATCCTACACTCGTATATAAATCGAGGGACTTCTTAAAAAGTGAGACTGTGTGTCAAAGTGGCTCCACTTCGGACACGCCCACTCGAAATAGCGCCGTCCAATCAAATTGGAGCGTCTCGCAATTCTAGCCTCATGATTGGTTGGATTTATTTTGATTGACGTCCCATAAAGGTTGGTAGACGCTGCAAATTTGCCGCCAAGAAGCTCGCGCGTTGAAAGTCGGCGTTTTAAAGTTTATTTTAAATCATTTGTAAATATCTATCTATCTATCTGTCTGTCTATAAAGAACGAAAAATAAACCTATCTTTATTTAAAAAGAAAAATATTTGACGCTTTTTATTTTGAAAATATTTAATAATAAAACAAAACTTCCTAAAAAAGATTGAAAAAAAATTAATATAAATAAAATACATAAGACATTCATACTTAAAATATGTATTTCTAAAAAAAAATATGTATTTGTTTTATTAATTTATTTACTTATTTGTCATTTGTTCATTCTTTAATGAATTTATTAATGTGAAAAACAAAACTATTATTTTATTCTGGTCTGGTAATACTTATATATTTTTTTTGTATTATTCTGTATTTATTATATTTTTATATGGACTACGGATACAATGAACACAGTCTGGTTTAGTCTCCTGTCATGCCTCAGTATATAATATAATATATATTTCTTTCTTTTTTTTGTTATAAAGTCATTATTCGAATGTTACTGGAAAACTGTATATTGAATTTTTATTATATTCCAAGACATACCTGTGAGACGTCCCTCATTTAATGCTGTACATCCCTCTCACTGAAGAGAAAGACTTTTGGAGTGTTTTATCAACTGCAGATTTTTGAGAGAGAGAGAGAAAAGGGAGAGAGATACAGAAAGAGAGAGAGACACAGAGAGAGAAAGAGAGAGAGAGACAAAAAAAGGGAGAGATACTGAAAGAGAGACAGAGAGACAGACAGAGAGAGAGAGACAGACAGAGAGAGAGAGACAGAAAAAGGGAGAGACGGAAAGAGAGAGAGACAGAAAAAGGGAGAGACGGAAAGAGAGAGAGACAGAAAGACAGACAGAAAGAGAGAGAGACAGAAAGAAAGACAGACAGAGAGAGAGACAGAAAGAGAGAGAGACAGAAAGAGAGACAGAAAGAAAGACAGACAGAGAGACAGACAGAAAAAGGGAGAGACAGAAAGAGAGAGAGAGAGAGAGAAAGAAAGAAAGACAGAGAGAGAGAGAGACAGAAAAAGGGAGAGACAGAAAGAGAGAGAGAGAAAAAGGGGGAGACAGAAAAAGGGAGAGACAGAAAGAGATACAGGCACAGAGTTATTTTGTATTTTTTATGTATGTATTTATATTATTTTTTATTTTTTATTAGTGATGATCGTTAATTAAAGGTTGAGATGTTAAGGTCTTACAGTTGATGTTATGCTTCAATAAAAAGAAATGAATAAAATAATAGAATTTAGAGTAACAAATAATGAAAAAGTCAGTATTAATAAATACACAGCTCTTAATACTAGTTTAAATTCCGTATGTAACAGAAACGGACTCGCTGCTCCGCTTAAACACACCGGATCTATTTACTTCAGTGTGCGTTCCTACACGGAGCATTTAGACCGACGAACCGGAAGTTGCTCTACAGTTTGCGGAACGCGAGTGGAAACACAACTTCCGTTACCCACGTGTGTACGATGTAACGAGGGGGAAATCATTTCAAAATTTCAACGTTAATAATAATAAAAATTTTCATAACAACTAACACTAGATAAAAGTCTCGGTGTGTGAGTAAGGAGTGATTATAAAATGGCGGATTTGGTGCAGCAGCGGATTGAGGACCGGATTCCGGCGCTGGAGCAGCTGGAGAGAGTCGGACTGTTCACCAAGAAAGAAGTGAAGTGAGTGATCAGATCAGGAGAAATATATATATATATATATATATATATATATATATATATACTGCTCTGTGCAAAGGTCTTTGTAGAGCAAAGACGCCTTCAAAAATAATGAAATTAAATGTTTCTACATTTAAAAACTCCTATAAAGAGCAGTAAACAGTAATAAATGACACAGAGTCAGTATTTAATGTGACGATCCTTGGCTTTAAATAAATAAACAGTGTCTCAGGTGCAGTGTGTGCAGTTTGATAAGGAAATGAGCTGGAAGTGTTACTGAGCATCTTGCAGAAGCAGCCGCAGTTCTTCTGGAGACTTTTAATCTTAATTATTATGATTAATAATAATAAAAATGATTATTATGACTATTAATCTTCTGTTGTAAAAACACAAACTTGTTTCAGGACGATGCTGAAAAGATCCACAGCTCTGGAATATAAACTCCACAGATCCGTGCAGAGTAAAGATGATTACATTACCTACATTCAGGTGAGCGTTAATTCATCACACACACAACGGATTAAAGGAAAACTCCGCTCTGAAACACTTCACATGGGTCCATGTTGAAATAGCTGTGATATGTTGAGTGATTCTGGTGTGAATGTGTTAGCTGGTGCTGTATTCTCATTATAACCATGAGAAGTTAGAAGTTGCGTCCTGTCATGACATCACAAGGGAGATAGAAAGACAGACAGAAAGAAAGATAGATAGATACTTTATTTATAGTACTTTACTGAACGCTGAGGAAAAATATTTTGTCCGAGCAGTACAAGGCACATCAGACTAGAATGACGCGTACAATCAGACGGTAAATACGCAAATAAAATTAATATAACATTTAAAAATAAACATGATTAAGTCTTAAGGTTGAAAAGTGATCACGTAAATCAACTTTCTAATTAGGATATCACCAAATTCTGATTAATATCGGAATATCGATGTGCACGTAAACGTAGCCAGTGAGGTAGCAGAGATCATTCAAATAAGTCAATAAGTGTAATTGGAATCAGTCAGGTTTCGCTGTTAGCTCCTCAAATCAAAACATCTTTTCATTTTCTAGCTACATTTAATGTTTTATTAATGAGAAATCCAGCGTTGAAGTCGTGGAAACAAGTCCCAGCATGCAATGCAGCTCTATACGACGGAAGCGCGTTTGTGAGTTTTGGAAGCTGAGTGTACAGACGAGGAGGTGAGACAGCTGGACAGATGAAAGGACTAAAGCGCCGCTGCATCGCCGGTTTTAGGTGGCGATAAAGCGAGGGCTCAAAACAACTGTAAAACTTGTAGCAGGTAGCTGAACGGCATTGTGGGTAAAGTGAAATTAGTCACAAAAAACGACTCAGGGTTTAATTCTAAATTAAGTCTTGGATGTTCTTGAAGATGAATATTATCATAAATCTGAATATGCAAATCATTCAGGGAGGAGTTTACCTTTAAGGCTATTATTTTATACCCTTTGTATTGAACTCAGTGCACTGCTATCATACATTTATTGAATTTTATAAATTAATTACTGACTTGCGTAATTAACCGCTCTCATTTTTATTTTTCACAATTTCTCTCTCAGTATGAAGTAAACGTGCTGGAGCTCATCAAGAAGAGAAGAGCCGTGAGTGTCTCATGATCGAAAGTACAACACTGTACATGTACAGAAAATAAAATACGCTAACGTTAACACGCAGCTCGCTGAACAGCACATCAGCGCTGTAATGTTTAAACCCTCTGCTCATCTCTTCTGTACGCCGGCGCATTGCTGCTACATACGTAGTATTTCTTCCACTCAGTTTTATCGTAATAACGCGATATCATTTCGTAATAATGACGTGTCATAAAAACAACATATTTTTCCCATAAAGACGAGATGATATGTTGTTAAAACGATATATTTTCTCATAATAACATGATATTATATCGTAAAAACGACATATACAGTAATGTGTTTGCTGTAGTATTGTGCAAAAGTCTTGGCACTCATTTTTACAGGGAAAATATGTTTTTTTTATGATGTAATATCTTGTTTTTAGGTAGAAAATATTGTTTTTACGACATATCATCTCATCATTACGATATAATTGATTGGAAAATAATCACATGTATGTGGCAGCAGTGCGTCACCGGACTCCCGGACTATTTTCCCTTTCGCTTTATTTACTCTCTGGAATTTTGCTCCTCATTGTATTGCTTGCAATTTGTATTTTTTTTCCTCTTTTTGTTTGTTTTGTTGTTCTGTCTTTGATTTGTTGACGGACACATGCATGGCACGTTTCCTCTCCTGTTCTTCTTTAAAACATATTTAAAATTTCAATATTTTTCTGCTTTTCTTTTTTTTTTTTAATTTTATAATAATTGATCATTTTTTTATTTTTTCCTTCCTTTTTCTCTTTTTAAAAATATCATTATATATAAAGCAATATGGTCTTGTATTGTCCTCTGAAGAGAGAGAGAGAGTGTGATTGTGGATTATTTAAAAATAAATAAATGAATTAATAAAATTAAAACTAAATAAAGAGAAAGCACAAACCTGTTTACTTCCTGTTTTGCAGAGAATTGGCTACCAGTTCAAAAGGGAGGACATCGAGTTCCCCATCATCCAGAGGATCAACAGCGTGTTCAGGAGGGCGACGTCAAAGTGGCAGGTCCAAACCGTTTACCCTTTAAACCGACTTGAAACAAAAATCATCCCCACTGACCCTGACGATCAAACACCTTTTATTCTTTTACTGAATTTGCAGGAGGATGTGCAGCTGTGGCTCTCTCAGGTCGCCTTCTGTAAGAAATGGGTGTGTAGTTCAGGTTTTTTTTTTTTTTTTTTAAATATGTATTTATATTACAGGTCATGCTTTTAAATTGGTGGCTATATGTTCATTCTACAATAACTGCGTAACCTTTTTTGTTAAAAAAACAAAATCACTTTATTCTCAACTCTCAGTCAGTATTTACTCTGAGGAAAGTTCCTGGTATTCAGAGTCGGGTTACGCAGCTGCTCAGATTATTAAAATCACCTGCGTGTAGTTCACACCTCCGAGGAGATTTTTCTTGAGTAGAAGCTTCCGAGACGGAGTTTTTAATAGCGTCTATAAACACAAACACTCACCTTTAAACCTGAAAATAATCAGGGATAGAAAATACGGACCGAAGAAGGAAACAGCGTTTTGTTGTTTGCTGTTGAATGTAATATGGTGTAACATTTTAAATCTTCTCTTGTTTTTAAATTAAAATAAAGGACTAATATGATGATGATATACGGATGAGAAGATTTTGCGACTGTTATGTTAAATAAATCAAACAGGAGTCTCGTATATCACCGATATATTACTGCATGAATAGTGCTGGCTGTAATTATAACCTTAATCACTGGGTTAATTTAACAAAATGGCTTCCGCACTCATTATTCAGCAGCACATAGAATAGCACTTGATCCAGCGCACAACTTAATGAAGCCAGGAGACACTAAATCGAGGCGATGAAATCGTAATGTGTGTAAGATGTAGGTGATGATATTACACTTTTAATTTGTCAAATAATACAATAACTGCAGTGTTCTCCTGTAAAGAAGAGAGAGAGAGGGAGAGAAAGAGACAGACCGAAAGTGGGAGAGACAGAAAAAGAGAGAGAGAGACATGGAGATAGACAGAGACAGAGAGAGGGACAGATAGACAGAAAGAGAAAGACATAGAGATAGACAGAGACAGAGAGAAAGAGACAAACAGACAGAGAGAAAGAGAGAGACATAGAGAGAGAGAGACAGAGAAAGAGAGAGGGACAGATAGACAGAAAGAGAAAGATATAGAGATAGACAGAGACAGAGAAAGAGACAAACAGACAGAGAGAAAGAGAGAGGGACAGACAGACAGACAGAGGGAGACCGAGAGATAGACACAGAGAGAGATGGAGAGTAAGAGAAAGATAGAAAAAGAGAGAGGGATACAGACACACAGTTATTTTGTATTTTTATTCATGTGTTTATCTGTTATTGTTTATTGTTTATTAGTGATGATCGTTAATTAATGGTTGAGATGTTAAGGACTTACAGTTATGCTTCAATAAAAAGAAATGAATAAAATAATAGAATTTAGAGTAATAAATAATGAAAAAGTCAGTATTAATAAATACACAGCTCTTAATACTAGTTTAAACAAACTGAGAAAACGTGTCCGCGGTGTGAAGGATAAGCTGACCTAGCGCTCATCTGCTACGCTTACAGAGAAACTTTAACTTCATTCATCACTTTATACTGAAAATATTAACTCCTTCAGATAAGCCATATCTCTGGGGAAAAAAAAAAAAAAAGCTCACAGTGCTGATGTTTCACCTGCTGAATATCGCAAAATATCATTTATGTGAGTGTCAAACTTCCATGTTGGCCAGAGATGAGAAAGAAAAAAAAATATTGTATAGTTGTATTTGTATAATGGTCTTTATTTCTCTTCTCTCTGTCTCCATGGTTTAGGGGACGAAGGGTCAACTCAGCAAGGTCTTCTCCTCCATGCTGGCCATCCACCCCGACAAACCCAGTGAAGTTTTTATCCTTTACTCTATTTCATAGACTACAAGTCACTAAAAGCCGCATACTTAAAGAAAAATAATACAGTATAGTCAGTTCTGCCATTAAAGCGTCGCTTCAGCTCCCCCTAGTGGTGACGTGTAGTTTAGTTTAGTGTTTGTCCTGTTATTGATGAGATGGAACATGAACTTACTCAGGGATTGTTTTGGTTTTGGTTTTGTTTTGTTTTTTTGTAATGGTGGATCCAGATTTATGGATCATGGCAGCCAAGTGTGAGATGGAGGACAGGAATTCATCTGAAAGCGCTCGCCACCTGTTTCTCAGAGCGCTTCGCTTCCATCCGGATCACAAGAAGGTTTACCAGGAGGTGAGCGACGGAGGAACATTCACTCAGATGGAGTTTCTCACAGTCTAGAAGTACAAATCAAAGGGGAAAAAAAACATAGTCCTAATTGAATGAATCCAAACCAAAGTTAAAATATTATAAATAATGTCAGATCGGGCAAAATATGTTCTGTTGGTGGAGAATTCTGGGAAAAAAGTGCCAATAAATATACAAAATATTATTATTTTATATAATTATTATTAAAAAAAAGTAAAAACAGTGAAATTGATCGCTGGCTTCACTGCACTGAGTTAATGGTATATGTTTTTTGTGTGTGTGTGTGTGTGTGTGTGTGTGTGTGTGTGTGTGTGTGTTTAGTATTTCCGGATGGAGCTGATGCATGCAGAGAAACTACGGAAACAACAGGAGGAACTGGAACGTGCCAAAATCGAAATTGTATGTTTATATACTTCCATTCTCCGCCTATTAAAGCGGCCATACGTGACTTTAGCTTAACACTCAGGCTTGTTAATCAATGTGTCAATGGCTTGCACAATAGTCACATGACTTTTGAGCCACTGCTGTAAGTTTGGAAAGCACAAAATATTAATAAAAATGGATTCGGTGTGAATTTTTTCAGACCCGTAAGTCTTACATCGTTACAGATTGACGCCACATTAATCACAGTTTCTTTGCTAGTCAGATGTGTATTGACTTTACGTATAATGCTCAGATGACTGAGTGCTAATGAGGAGCATTATACAAAACATTTCTGCAGAAATCTTGCTTTAACACGTCTACTAAATCCTTAAATTTTTAAGGTTGCTTACTGCTGCTTTAATATTGTTTTAAATACTCTTCCTTTGTGTGTAACGTACAGTGAAATACGGTGTACTATCTGTCCGTACCTCAGTAAGCTTCTGTATCTGACGGCGATCTGATTTTCTCCTCAGGGTGAGTACGAGTTTTCTCCAGAGATCCTGAGCGGCAGATTGGCTGAAGTCGTCTATAAAGACGCCACGCAGAAAATTAAAGGTGCGTATTGTGTTGTGCGCTTTGTATCTTTATTAGCATTATCAGCATTATCGATATATATGCTAACCTTTCTGCTGTGCACAGGGGCGGAGTTTATGCTCTCACTGCTACAGATCGCTGTCATTTTTGACTACACCAAGGAGCTTCAGGACTCCATCCTTCAGGAGTAAGACCTCCAGCTCTGGCTTTAATCAGTTAACCAGCTAAGTATCAGATGAACGAGAAAGAAAAACATGAACGAACCTGTGTTCAGTCTGCAGAGTCAGCACACCGACGACTCCGTGACCTGGGACTTCATGGCTCGGCGGGAGCTGGAGGTGGGCGGGGCTCCCGAACCGCACTCGGCGCAGAGTCGGGCCGCCGACATCATGAGCAGAGAGGAGCGCTGCGGCGCCGTGTACGAGGAGGGACTCAAGAACCTCAACACGGGTAACGTGACATACAGATGTTACGGGTTTCCTGATTCACAGCGTTACAGTGCAGTCGCTTGCGTATCCTACGCACATCTGGAGGATAAAAAAGCGGCGATGTTAAACAGACCGACGAGCTCTGTCTTTCTTAAAGCTTTCCGCTGTCGTCGTGATCGTTGTCATGATCTCGGTCTCAAACCTCAGAAAACCTCGCCATACAGTTAAAAATATTTACTAATCTAGAAAATCCAGGAGGATGGTACACAAAACAGACCTTTCGGTAGGTTTAGGAGGTTTTTAACATTCAAGCACTAACTGGAACAGGAAACCTGTGAGTGTTAGTGCACGATAACGGTACAGAACAGTACACAAGTGTGTGATTTTGAGGTACAACGCTAGTTTGTGTAGTCAGTTGTGGACACGGCGTCATATATGGTGCTACGCATCCGATCTCAGTGTTTGATTAAGATTGCCGTAACTGCTGTGGATGAGATCTGTAACGGTTCACTTCTCCGCAGAACCCATGTGGACGTGTTATGTGACGTTCTGTTTGGACAGATTTAAGAGGAAAACGAACGTCACTGAGCTGAAGGAAAAGGTACCACGTTGGCGCCACATCAGTGCACACAGAGGACTGATCTTTAAAATTCTGATCTCTCGTAGCTGTTGTAGTGAGTGTGTACTGTATTGAGTGTGTGTGTGTGTGTGTGTGTGTGTGTGTGTGTGTGTGTGTGTGTGATCCTCAGAGAAGAGAGCGGCTGCTCGGTGTCCTTCAGAGAGCTCACGAAGCCTCACTGCTGCAGGAGGCTTTCTACAGGACCTGGGTGAGAACACCGTCCACAGTGCTGGAGAGCAAATCAGTGACTTTATAGAAAATAATCTTATTATTGCTGATCGTTTTGATCAACAGTGAGACTGTTAAATGCAACAAATCGCAATAAGGACATTATCATCGTAAACGTACGCTACGCTTTAGATAAATCAAAAGTTTATAAAGTCATTTTGACTTCTTGTCTCTGTCTCTCTCTCTCTCTCTCTCTCTCTCTCTCTCTCTCCTCTCAGCTGGAGGTCTTGATCTCCTCCGAGAGAAAAGAAGCCGCCGTTCAGGTCGCCATAGCGGCCGCTAAACGCTTCAGCCAATCGGTGGAGACGTGGACGTTGAGCTTGCAGACGTTGGTGCGTTTAGAGAGCGAGGAGGCGGGGCCTCTGTTCCAGGAAGCGCTGAAGCTCGTGAATCCCAAGGTATCTGATCAGCCTTTCACTGATTATTATTATTATTATTATTATTATTATTATTTTATCAGCTGTTAGTGTGACCACCTTTAATGCTCTCTCTCTCTCTCTCTTCCTCTCTCTCTCGTGCTCTCTCTCTCTTCCTCTCTCTCTCGTGCTCTCTCTCTCTTCCTCTCTCTCTCTCTCTTCTCTCTCTCTCCCCCTCCCTCTC